>SNQJ01S0180393.1:0-19405 GCA_010110895.2 Picea sitchensis | reverse complement strand
TGGAGTAGAGGATTTTGTAGCAGAAATGCAGAAACGCCATGACAGAGTCAGAGAATAGCTACAGAACAATAGCCATCAATACAAGAGCATAGTTGATCAAAAGAGGAGATAAGTTCAATTCGAGGTTGGAGATGAAGTTTTAGCTCATTTGAGAAAATAAAGGTTTCCAAGGGGAACATATAACAATTTGAAGATGAAGAAGATAGGACCATGCAGGATTCTCAGAAAATTTGTAGCCAAAGCTTATGAAATTGAGTTGCCAGACAATGTTGGGATATCGTCGATATTCAATGTTGTAGACCTGTATCCTTTTTGGAGAGATGAGGCAGGAGAATCAGATGATCAGAAAGAAGTTCAGTGGGAAGAGCAATTACTCACAACAGAAAAATGTCAGATGGATAAAATCATTGAACAGAGAGATGGAAAGAAGACCAGGAGAAAGACACATCCTGAATACTTAGTGAAGTGGAAAGATCATCCAATGGAAGATGCAAGTTGGGTTACAGAACCTGATATTTTGAAGCATGGAAAGACAGTGCAGGAGCTCATGGACATGATTCCATGAAAATTTTAACCAGAGGAGTATGATGCAGAAGCATCGCCTTCAAAGTCAAAACGCAAGCGTGGAGGCAAAGGAACGACATCTAAGCAAATGATAGAATTTCAAATCAGAAATTAATTCAAAATTAAACTGGGTTGTTGAGATATTTTCTAAACAACATTTTAAAAATGTAACTTGTTTGTAAAGTCGTGAAGGACTGTAAGGGATTGCATATATTTAGTGTTGACTCTTATTTGGAAATAACTGTTAGTTATTGTAATATGACAAAGTAGGTAACCGCTAAGAGTTTGATAGGATAGGTTACAGACAGGACGAGAGAGCTCGTGGAGCTAGTCCTTAGATACTTTTTTCATTGTTGCATTGTAATAGAACAAACATAGTATAAAGAATGATATAGAGATCCGAGAGATCAATAGAACATAGTAGAGTAGAAGAAACATTATTTAATTTGTTTTCATGAAGGAATAAAACATACATAATTGTTCCAAATCCTTGGACTTTGTTCATTTGATGTATGGATGAATGAATGTTATATTTTGTGTGTGTGATTTATTCCATTTTCGTTCATGTATGATTGTTTGTGAGGTTGACTGTATGAGTTCGTGATGAAACTGGATGAGTTTCAATTGTTTCTCTTTTGACACTCTTATGCAAGGTGTGCATCTCGAACACAAGGAGTGCGTCGACTGAGTCTCGGAGTGACTCAGAGAAGTTCAGAGAGAATAAAGGAAACTTAGACTAGGTGCAAGGTGTGCACAACATCGAGAAGCAACCAAACGCCAAAGAACCCACAACAGAGAACACCAGGTGGGCAAGAAGAATTTATTTTCAAGAAATCCTTCGAACTCAATAATCGAAATCCCAATAACGCAAGGTGTGCGTGGCAAATCGAAATATGCTTAAGGATAAAGCTCAGAAGGGATATAAATTTCCATAAGTGTTAACAATATCCAAGAGTCAGACTCGTAGGAGGAGCAAAGATTCTGTTGGCATTGGAAGTCACTCCTGGATTGCAGTAGGAGCAGAGCCCGACGCCCATCAGTTTATGTCACGTTTTGTTTATAAAGGGGTGATCAGATGGAAGTAAACTCGGAACAGTATTGTTATAACTCAGAAAACTGGGCTGGAACAACAGTGACACATGAGGTCTTGACCTAACTTAAGCCAGTACTAATAATAGTGGTGAGTATTTGGAGGGAAGAGAGGAGAAACAAAGTCTGCTCTGGACATCCAGTCTTCCAACAGTCTTCACAAAAGAGGAAAAGTCTCGGCTGTGAGATCCTCTCAGATCCGAACAAACTTCAAAATGAACCTAAGAAGATTGTATAACTGATAATATCAAACCTACATAATATAGCAATGCAACACCCGACTGGATCATTCATGCCCGAGATCTTAGATTCGGAGGAAAATAGGAAAAGAAGAAGTTGGCTGCCATTAAACAAGAAGTCTCAAATGTTCTTCTATAACCAGAGAACCAGAGGTTGGATTAAAGCTTTACAATTGGGAGCTGTGCTCTACCATCGATACTTTCAAAAATACAAAAATTGAGTACTTATACTCCTAAACATTTGCCCAGCAGAGGCGTCCTAGACTTTTAGGGCGTGGCATCTCTTCGGTCAAATTTGGTCTGAACTCCTTCGTCAGACGCCACCTTAAATTTGCATGGCTCTTGTAGGGGGGTAGCTGAGCCATTAAATGCTGAGTTAGAGTATGCAGACTTCTCTGGTTAGTCGAGGACTAGGCATGGCTTCTTTGGAAAAAATCCAGCACACAGGACCATGTCGGGCAGACTCCCTGCCGAATCCTCCATACCTTACAATTAATGAGTGAGGAGAGGTTTCAACCACCTCCTCCCACCTTCATTTACTCCTAGCAGGAACCAGGGTTGAGACCGAATCGGACTGGCACCTGGAGATCGCAGCGATCCCTTCTGCAGCTAAACCTGGCTCTTTCGGCCCTTTTGCACAACTCTTTCTATTTCCCCAAGTGACCACGGGCCGTGACCCTGCACTTATCCTCAAAGGCGCTTTTAGTGTTTCGGGGTTCGGGGTTTTGAAATGCAATGGAAGAGAAAAACCGCTTACCTTTGGAAGTCCCGGTAACCGAAATGCCGACATGGCCTGGTCGTGCGCCACGTGTCCCTTTGGATGGATGGCTGTGATGATGTCGACGTTTTGCGACCTGTCTCATTATATGGTGTGCACTAGCGCCTTTTCCCCGAGCCTGTTCCTCTATGACCAGGTGCCAAGACCGTGGGCCCAACTCCTGAGCGCTTTTGGCGCTTTGCGTTTCATGGATGGGAAAGAGCTGATCCTTGCTTCTTCAAAGTCGCGATGGGCGAAGTGGCAATAGAGCCTAATCACGCACCATGTGCCCCGCTTTGATCGAATGGCCCGGATCATATTTGGCGATACTGTGGGCCCAAATCCCGGACGCCTTTGGCACTTCGCGTTTCGTGGATGGGAAGGAGATGATCCTTGCTCTTCAAAGTCACGATGGGTGAAGTGGTGATAGAGCCTAATCGCACACCACGTGCCCCCCTTTGATCGGACGACCCAGATCATATTCGACGATACTTTGGGCCCAAATCCCGGACGCCTTTGGCACTTCGCGTTTCATGGATGGGAAGGAGATGATCCTTGCTCTTCAAAGTCGCGATGGGCGAAGTGGCGATAGAGCCTAATCGCGCACCACGTGCCCCCCTTTGATCGGACGGTCCGAAACTTCTTCGGTGAGATTGCGGGCAAAATTCCTGTGTTAAACATGGCACAATTCCATCGGCTACAAATATCCGCCGACCGACGATCTGCTCCATTGGTCGATCCTGGCCGCTGGACACTCGATCGTGCGTTTGCTATCATTTTAAGCCCGAAATGGGGATTTTATGCGCTGTACAGTGCCCCATTTCTTCACATTTACGCCACGGGCTCGAATCTTGGAGAGAAAACACCCCTTTGCAAGAATTTGCGCTAACAGGTTCAAAGCCTTTGAACAGTTGGAAAATCTTCTAAGTCACAAAGGAATCAAAAGCTTAGGAGAGAGGAGTGACAATGGCCATTGGATCATAGTGTAATAGATCAACAATCATCTGATCAGTGTAAGGTGCACGAGCCTTAACGCTTCACACATAGAGGAGAGAGAAACCTCACCAGAGTTGAGAACTGAGATTTTCGAAGCCCGAAGAGACGGAAAACCGAAGTAGAATCGCAGTCGTCCGATTGCCGGAATAGATCTGAGATGTCAGATTGTTCAAGAAATATTTCAAGCATCAGATCGCCAGAGTGGGTCAGAGTCGTCAGATACCGTGAGTCCAGAAGGAGGCAAGTTTGAAACTTGAAACACCCGAAGCATGGAGAGTTGGAGCGGATCTGGACCATTAGATCCAGGAGGATACGTGTCGATAGGTCTGAAGATCCATAGGAAGGCAGAGGTTGAAGTGTTGAAACACCCAAAGCCTGAAGATCTGAAGAGTCGAGAGCCGTTGATCTATAAGTGGCCACTTGGTAGTAGATCACGAGATCCAGGTAAATTTATTGTGGATATTCGGTTAAGAGTTGAGAGTGTCGAATGCTAAAGACCCGAAGTGATTCAGAGCCGTCAGATCTAGGAGAGATGTGGCATAGATCCATGCACTCTGGGTAAAGTCCTGAAGTAATCCTTGATCTTTAGATCAAGAGGACACACGAAATAAATCCGCATACTTCACGGGGAGAGAAAAGTTGAGAGTTGAAAAGTCCGAAGTTCGGAGACGCGAAGGGACTATAGTTGTTGATCCTAGAAGGTCATGCATCAGTGGATTAGAGACTTCAGATAGAAGCCAAAGAAGGAAAGAGTTGAAGTTTGAGAACTCCGGAGCCTGGAGTTATGAAGTGATCAACACCGTTGGTTGACAAGATAGGTGTCTGCAGATTGCCAGTTACGGAAGTTTGAAGTATGAAAGAGAATCGGGTTTGAGATTTCAAAACCCTGAAGTCCGAAATTGCGAAGAGATCACACCCGTTGATTTTGAGGGAGCAGATCTGGTCCGTAGATATGAAAGGCGCATGTTTGAATCATCGATTCAGACAATATCGTTAAGATCGCGAGATCAATGATCCTGTAGCATTGTGGGGACATGACTAGCGCATAGTTTAAAATATTGAGGGCGGGCCGCAACCCAAAGCATGGTTTCATCTGGAGGACACGTGGAGGTTGGAGGAGCATTGCGGGCCCAAAATCAGTTTGACTTCAAACTGCTTGTAGCCCCATATGCAATCGCGTGGTCATCGGTAAGGTCACATCAAGAGGGCTTATTAGGAAAAGGAGCTAACGCCCGACACTCTGAGATTTCACAAGAGAGCGAAAGGGAAGGTTGCGGGTGCCATTAAACCTACAACAAGAAGCCGACGGGGTTTGTGTATAGTGACATAAGGAAACCATCAAGGTTTCAGAGAGTCACTTGACTCAAGAATCGAAGATCCAAGACCGGGAGGTCGCGCAACCCTACGGGGAAGTAGGGGGGGCTGCATCAAGAAATGACAAGGAGTAGACTGCTCTGATACCACTGATGCAGGTTATCTTGAGAATGACATGAAGCCAAAAATATAGCAAAGATATTGCAAGAAACACATAAATATAGTGAAACCCAACTTCTATTAATGAATAAGAGATAAAAATACTTTAGAACACAAACTTTTAGAATGGGGTAGCTTATCTCTGGAAAGAAAGAGATGTTGGCTACGCTTCATTCACAACAAGCTTTACATCACACTCCATTTCATGCTTAAAGGGCCTCCTTCAGCTCAATTATATATGAGATAGTGAGAGGAGAACAATTTCCATGATGCATGTGAGATAAATTGGTATAAGTTTATAAAATGTCGTAGACATGTCAAACACTAGGACTTCCCAAGTGGTCACCCATCCCAATACTACTCTAGCCTAAGCGCGCTTAACTGTGGAGTTCTAATGGGATCCACTACATTAATGCTATGTTATAGGCATGTACATAAGACCACTAGGAAATCATTACATGATGTCTGTAAGTAACGAATGAAGATGGAATTACATTCCATTCCCCATCAAAAGGGTGAATATTATGGTTTATCAAAACCATAGGCTTGAAATGTTGATTTAGAGGAAAGGGTGGATGGCCACCGAGATCCACCTGGATCAATGAGCCTGTCTAGCTTCCCCTACCTTATCCCAGTCACCTTATCTATCATGGAACTAGATCTTCTAGGATGAATGATTACCTTTCCATCTTGGAAAACAATCTCATACCCACTATCCTCTATGGCTGAAATTGAGATCATGTTCTTTTCCAACCTTAGAACATACAACACTTTCTTCACTCTCATCGGTGGCTAAGTCTCCCTCTAAAATGTGACTATTCCTCAACCAACTTCTTTGACCATGGAGTCATCACCAAGGTAGATGATCTAGATTATTTATGGAACAAAGTGAAAGCATAGATATTACAATGAAATAATCATGAAAATTTCCAGAAACAGAGAAATACAACAATACTTGATTTCTATTAATGAAAGAATTGTAAATAGATTGTAAAAATACATAGTGCAAGACTCGCTAGAATGGTGGCAACTTTATCTCTAAGAAGAGATGTGACAACTATGCTCATTCGCAATAAGATGATTACAATGAGGCTATGAAGGAATTTTTATGATAAACATGAATTTCAAAACCCTAGACATCCAAAAACCTAACCCTAGGAGATGAAACGCCAAAAGTCATGTGGGCTCTGTTTGGCTAGGTTAGTACATTAACTTCTCGGGGTCGTAACTTTTGCATACGATCTCCGTTTTAGACGAGTGATAGCCCGTTAGAAAGGTCTTTTCGAGAACTACGCATTATGCTATCAAACTCTGATTATGTTTATAATTTGACTATGGAGAGCCAAAAAAACATTGTTTAGGCACCTAAAATGACCCTGTAAGTACAACAAGATGTGCTGACATGAAAACATACAAAATAAGATGGAAGATGTGTAGGGATTCAGATAGTCCCAGAAGTGTTGAACCCACAGTTACAAAGAAGTACAAAATAACGTGTTTCACTCAAAACTGAAAAGAGGAGTGAGTTGGAACAGGTGGGTGGCCACCAATATCCACCTGGATCAATCCTCCCTCCCTAAGAAGTAATGGTATCCATTGTGTTGAGTGCCCAGGGAAGAGGGGAAAGCATTTTATGAATTTGACGCTTGGTGAGCTGTGTGCCTTGTTGGAGAAGTTATGCTTCTTGCGTGTGGAAGACTGTCACAATCCTGTTGCTGGAGGGATCAAATCTGTTCCACCAACCTGTTGTCTCTGGGTTGGATGGGGCATTGTGTAGGCACCATTGTAGGTGAAGAAACAATATCTTTTGTCTCTTCGACAATCTGTTTTTGCTAGATAGAAGGTGTTGAGGCTGCAGTGGTTGTAGTGGTATTCTGTGCATCCTTTGAACATAATGTGAAGAGGATGAATTTTGCAGTATCAGAGATTACCTTGTGGTGTTGTTTTGGTGGAGCAGTAGTCAGAACTACCTCTGGTATTCTGTAGACCTGACCTCCCAGAGTAATAATGACACTATGGGGTGTAGACTCATAGACAACATGATGTTTCCACATATATAGTTGGCTCTGTTAACACTGAGTAAATTGTTGGGCTGAAGAAACAATCTACAAAGGTAACCTACAAACCAACTTTAAGACTGGAAACTAGCCTTTCCAATCTAGAGAGGGCTCTCTTTGAGACTTGATCTCTAATAGATAGGTTTCTATGAACTCATGGCTAGATTTAGAAATTTGAGATAGTTTTTCAAGGTTTGTTGGCAAAAAGGTATAGTATTTATAGGGCTATGGAGTCAACCCTTGAAAACAAAAGAAAACAATGCCTGGTAAGTAGAACTCCTCAGAGGAACAAAGGCTAAACAAGGTGATGAACTTCAGTGTTGAGTTTGATTATGTAGGGTGAAAGAAGAACATAAACACATAACCGATCAGAGCATCGCAAAGGATGAATTCTGACCTTATTTAAGAAGATAAACATAATTTAAATCAGTTAAGTCTAGAGCACCATTAGATGAATTCTGGACTTTTAATTTACCAATTTAAAGAGAAGAAAAGTGCACATGAAAATAAGTACACAAGGAATACATACAAAGAAGAGTACAATCTTCAGATCATCACCATTAGAATATTTTTCATAAGGAGTTCAGGACTTCCACATTTGTATTTCTATTTGATTCAGAAAATTACATTGAGGATCAAAACGCCTATACTTCTGCCCCCTTTTTTTACATCAAAATAGTCAACATATATAGAAAACTAAAGCTACACTTAGTTGCGTGGAGTTGAACTACCACCTCCTAGAGTTATGGATCTGGTTTCTTTCAAAGAGAAGAACAACCTCTACAAAATTTACAAAAAATAGAAAAACTGATTTGCCAATCATAACATAACCGAAATATGATTTAGAATCATAAATCCTTGAGCGAATTTCAACCATATGGTTGTGACGAGTCATCATGTGTATTGCTGGACAACCCTGTCACCTTTGCGGAAAAAATTCTAGTTTCTGCTACATAAGTGTTGGCTGCGGTATTTGTGCATCGATTTCGTGCAGCAGATCTTCATGTTGAGGTTGCTCATGCGAATCCAGTTGGCAACAAAGGCTAGGATCATTTAGTTTGTCCTTAACTTCTTTATCCAATTTCACTTGTAGTCGTAAACTCGTGTTTTCCTTTCTCAATGACAAGTTCCGTCTCTTCAAATTTCTCACATGCCTTAACAAAGTTGCATTCCTCTTCAATTTTTATTGAGCATCAGAGATGGTTGTACATGCATTGTCTATAGTTGGTCTTCATTTCTTGTAATGATTGATGATCCCTTCCTCTGATATTCTCTTTTCCTCCCTGAGCTTGATGATCTCATCTTGAGTTTCTCTTAGCTTCTTTTTTAGCCATTTTATATTCTTTTCTCCTCCTGTTGGTGAGGTAGGAGATCTTTGACCTGCTTTACTCTATGGTGTTTGTGCTTCAAGATTCGTTTTGTTAGCTTCCTCTTCAATTCTCTGTTCTCCTGATAGAGTTGGGCTATACTATGTAAATCTTTCTTGAGTCATTGTCACACCTCTCTGATATCTGCATCTTTCTCACCTGGTTCCACTTGCTTTTCATAAATCTCCTTAGCTGCAAATTCAACAAACTCTGTCTAAATTGTGGGTATGGGAAACCTCCTAGCAGAGGACATGGTGCACGGTTTACTAGGAGCTTGTGTCTCCTTAGTTTCATCAATGAATCTTTGTTTTCTTCTTTTCATCAAGGCTGGCTGACTGAGTGCTGAATTCTCAATCTCTTTTCCTTTTCCCTTTTCAACAACACCTCCTCCTTTTACCCCTGAACTATGAGACACTAATTTCTCAGCAGACAAGGGAGTATCTCCTTTAGGATCTAGGGAAAGGTTTGTTGAAGTCAAGAAGGAACACCAATATCTGTTTAACTTTCCAAGCTCTTCAACCACCAACAAATTCACCAAGGAAAAATGGAATAGGCTACTCTTTGGTTGGTTAGCTTTGGCTTGGACATTGTCTACCATTTTCCCCAGGTTTCTACATAGGAAGAAGGGTAAGTTTAAGGGGCTTTTCTCTGTGAAATACATCAGGATCCTAATGTGGTATTGATGTACCTTGTCAAACCTACCCTCACAAGTAAATTATTTTCGGATTACCCTCAAAAGATTCTCAAAAGGTTCCAAAACATATTCACTGGGAATGGTGGCACCAATCTTCCGATTTCTGTATTCAGGTTTGAGAAAATCAATATAAAATGAAGTATCTAATGGCATACGTTTAAACCATTTCTCTCCCTGCATAGGAATCTCTGTAGCAGTTGATATTGTTTCCTCTGACATTTGAAAAGTGATCCCTGTAATAGTTGCACTGACACCATTAAAGTTAAGAGCAAACTGCTTTGTTAGTTGCACATTATACCCTTGAACCTTTTCACAGTGTTAGGGACCTAACCCCTTACGTAGGTAGAAAATATATTTTGATGTAATAACGGTCGATATTAATAAGGCCTATCAATAAGGAAGAATAAGTCGAATGTAAGAAAACCTAATAGAAGCTTCTGCTTCTAGAAGGATCTTCCTCTAGATGGTTCTTTTGATAGACATATTTAGTATAAATAGGAGTCAAGGGTATGATAACTTTAGTCGGGGATATTATTGTAATAGAGCTCTGCTCTGCTGGAGGTTTCCCCCTCGAAGAAGCAAGTGAAGATTGCTCTTAGTAATCAAAGTGCTCTTTCTAGTGTTATTCTGGTATCATTTGGGTATTATTGTGGTGTTGTTCTAGTTATATTGTTGTTCATCTGCCATTTCTAGCATTTTATTTATGTTCTACATACTTTTTATATCTGGAATATTACAAGTGGTATCAGAGCACTTTCCTTGGCATAAAATTATGGGTTAATTTTTTTTCTTCAGGGTAGAGACGTAGTCCGACGTCTTTAAGCTACAAAGATCTGTCGTTACACACATAAACCCATAATCAAGGATTCATACACATAGGAAATAGAAGTGGTACTTAAGCGCACATCTATTGGCCACCCTTGTAACCCATGTTGGTACCCCTTCAAGTGGTAGCGCATCAGACAACACCTGTATAGAAATCGACCTAGATTTCCTTAAGCCCTCTTTAGATAAGACAATCGACCACTGGACTGCTATAGTGCCACCAAGAACAACACTCGGGAAGATACTCTCTAGTACCTGGGTAGTTGAGTAGTACGGCTAAGGGCACAGTCTAGCATCCTTAGTTGGTTCCCTGAGAGATTGGGCCAAGTACTATTGTTGGACCCCGCACGTATATTATGGAGCTATAGCATAGGGCAAACCCTTGTCTGTAGAACCCTTGAATACCTAACCTTTGGGGATGGAAATAAAAAAAAACAAAACAAAACAAACAAGATCTATTGCCGAGTAACTGTTTCTCCTACATTCGAGTTGCCAAATCACTACACTTTTTCCTGATTAAGCATTTGGGCATTTCATAGCTGTAGTATTCTTCAGACCGGAGTATAACTCCACAGGTGTTAAAAAAAAAAAAGTCTGGATTTTGTTGCACCATTATTTGAGACCTATTCCATTGGATTTATCTCCTTGCCCTTATCACATTCATACCTATCAATTTTCAGCAATTTTTTTGACCCCACCTGCCCCTTTTCCGTTCCCTTGTCATCATGGCCCATACCCGTAGCCAAGACTTGGAAGCTCGCTTCAATACCTTGCAATCTAATTTCATAGAGAACCAACTAGAAGTGAAACAACTCAGTGCCAATATTGCCACCATCAATCAAAAAATGCATTCCTCCATCACTGCCTCAATCGAGGAACTCAAAGAAGATCTCAAACAAGACATTACTGCCCAGCTTGAATCTGTTGCTTCGATGATCTGCACCAAGCTGCATATCCTTACATATCCCCCTTTATCTCACCCACCTTTGCATACCAAAGTTGAAACTTCCTCTCATTCCCATAATTTTTAGCCCCATCACTTTCAGTGTGACTTACACCTTCCGCGTGTGGATGTGACCAAATTTGATGGCTCAAATCCCACTGGTTGGGTAACTTAATTGGAACATTATTTCTCTTTGTACGACATTACAGATGAGTTGGCCAAACTCCGGTATGGTGTTCTGCATCTAGACCAAGAATATTGGCAATGGTGGCAATGGAGAAAAACTGCTCGTCAAGGGTATGTTGCTTGGATACACTTTGTGGCAGAGCTTTATGAACGCTTTGACACTGACACCAACCATTTAGGCCATTTGACAAAGTTGAAACAATCTAGCACAGTGGAAGACTTTATAACTTCTTTTGAGCGACTGGATTTTTGTACAGAGGGCATGTCTGATGTTTTTTTCCGAGAATGTTTTATCAGTGGCCTCAAGGATGAGATTCGTTCCATTGTCCTCATGGATCAGCCTCAGAGTTGGGTGGAGGCTACTAAAAGAGCTAAGGAAGAACAACATGTTGTCTCTTCTCAAAATTGGAAACCCTCCTTTAGTCCTTGCACTAAACCAGTAAATCCCACTCCTCCTTCTACTCCCCTAAAGATCCAAAAATTGACCAGGAACGAAATGGCTGAACGCCAAATCAAAGGCCTTTGTTATAATTGTGATGAAAAATATTTTCTAGGACACAAGTGTAAGGAACATAAGTTTTTATGGCCATCTCGGAGGATGTTTCAGAAGAGGATGTTGAAGCTCCCCTTGTGTTTGTGTCACCTGAACCCACTGACATAACCTCTCCATCATACCCTCCCGAAGTAGAACCGATCATTTCACTAAATTCTCTCACTGTCTTCTCTTGTCCCCGAACCCTCAAGCTAATTGGCTACATCAAGCATAGGAAGGTCATCATTCTTGTGGATAGTGGAAACACCCATAATTTTATTCATTTCCGCATTGCCCAAGAAACTAATTACTATATCCGTGCAGTCAATAATTTCCAAATCATGATTGCCAATGGCAGGTCCATGAAATGTGGAGGGTGTTGTGAAAATGTGTGTCTCCAAATTGGGGACTACCACCTGAAATATCATATGTTTTCTATCGACATGGGTGGTTGTGACATTGTGTTGAGTGTAGACTGGTTAAGGACTTTGGGTCCCATTTTCATGGGTTTTAAGGAATTAACCACACAATTCGACCTGGCAGGCCAACGATATAAGTTCCAAGGCATCATCGTTGATTCCCCTGAGATGATTAGTTCCCATCACATGGAAAAGATGCTCAAAAAAGGTCATTCTGGCGTTATTTCCCAACTCCATGCCATACAAGCAACTGAGACACCCTCTGTGCCGCATGACTTCCAATCCATCCTCTCTAAACATCAAGTGGTTTTTTCCACTCCCCAGGGACTCTCTCCTTCTCGTGGTGTTCATGATCATTCCATTCCCCTTGTCCCAAGAAGCCTTCCTCCCAATATCCGTCCCTATCGTCACCCATTTTCCCAAAAAAATGAAATTGAGAAAATGGTTCAAGAACTGCTTAACGCAGGTGTTATCTGCCCTAGTACGAGCCCCTACTCTTCTCCTGTGGTCATGGTCTTTAATAAAGAAGGTTCTTGGCGCATGTGCCTGACTTCCGCGTCCTAAAAAAACTCACCATTAAAGACAAATTTCCCATTTCTGTCACTGATGACCTCTTGGATGAATTGAGTGGCACCCAGTTCTTTACTAAACTTGATCTTTTCTCTGGCTACCACTAGATCCCTATGGAATAGGCAGACATTCCTAAGGCTGCCTTTAGAAATCATGAGGGCCACTATGAGTTTTTGGTCATGCCCTTTGGCTTGTGTAATGCTCCCTCCACTTTCCAAAGTCTCATGAATCATGTCTTCCATCCTTTTCTCCGTCATTTTGTCTTAGTTTGCTTTGATGATATCCTCATCTATAGAAAAACACAGACATACCATATTGCTCATGTGGATCGAGTTCTCCATCTAGTCTCTCAACACCAACTTTTCATGAAACAATCTAAATGTGCTTTTGGCACCTCAAAAGTCGAGTACTTGGGTCATCTTGTTGGAAATACGGGCGTCAGGGTGGATCCTAAAAAGATTGAAGCTATGCAAGACTGGCCTCACCCAAAGACTCTCAAAAGATTGCGTGGATTTCTGGTCTTAATAGGTTATTATAACAAGTTTGTTAAGAATTATGGAAAGATTGCGGCACCTCTCATTGCACTCCTTAAAAATAATTCTTTCACTTGGACTCCAACAACTTCTTAGGCTTTTAAAACATTGAATATGGCCATGTGCACCACTCTAGTCCTGGCCCTTCCTGATTTCACAAAGACCTTTGTCCTGGAATGTGATACTTCAGGGAAAGGAATTGGCATTGTCCTTATGCAAGAGGGTCAGCCTTTGGCCTTTACCAGCAAACAATTGTCTGAATGAAATTTGGGCAAATAAATCTATGAAAAGGAAATGTTGGCTATTCTACATGCCGTTGATCTTTGGCACCCTTATCTATTGGGGCAATGATTCCAAATTAAGATAGATCATCAAAGCCTCAAGTGTTTTCTAGAACAACGCATTTCCTCCCCAGAGTAACAAAAATGGGTGACTAAGCTCTTTGGATATGATTATGAGATCATTTAGAAGAAAGGCAAAGACAATGTGGTTACGGATGCACTTTCCCGAAAATATGAAGATGAAGGGTCCCTTTTTTCTCTCTCCTTCATTGTACCAGATTGGCTCCAAGTTGTTTGCCAGGAATGGCTACACAATCCCAAAAGTTCGCATATGATACAACAATTACAGTCCAATTCTCCAGTTTCCCCAGGGTACTCTTGGCTCCATGATGAGCTTCGATACAAAGGCCATTTGTATTTAAGTAAACATTCAAAACTTAAATCCACGGTACTTTCTGAGCTTCATGATACACCCACATCTGGGCACTCCGGGTTTACCAAAACCTATGACAGGGTCAAACATTCTTTTTTCTAGGATGGTATGAAACATGACGTTCGTAATTTTGTGGCTGAATGTGATGTGTGTCAACGCAACAAGGGTGAAACGATCAAATCTGCTGGCACACTACAATCGCTTCCGATTCCACTTGCTATTTGGTGGGATATCTCTATGGATTTTATTGTAGGCTTACCTAAATCGGGCAATAAATCAGTCACCATGGTGGTAGTTGATTGTCTTTCCAAATATGCTCATTTCTGTGCTCTTCGACACCCATTTATAGCATCCAATGTGGCTCAACTTTTCATGGATCAGGTCTTCAAGCTTCATGGCATGCCACATTGTATTGTTTTTTATCGCAACCCAACTTTCACCAGCAATTTTTGGCATGAACTGTTCAAGCTACAAGGCACCCAATTGCATCTCAGACAACTTATCATCCCCAGACTGATGGTCAAACTGAAGTTGTCAACAAGTGTTTGGAAACATATTTGAGGTGTTTTTCCTCGGAAAACAAAAATCAGTGGGCTCAATGGTTACCACTAGTTGAATGGTGGTACAACACTTCATATCATACAACTACCCACATGACTTCTTTTGAAGCGAAATATGGACAAAATCCACCTTCAGTTCTCTCATATTTTCCAGGTGTCTCGAAGGTCCAGGCGGATGACCAAACACTTACAATTCAAGAGGCTATTCTCCGTACCCTCAAAGAGAATTTGGTCATGGCCCAGAATCGCATGAAGTAACAAGCAGATCAAGGTCGCTCTGAACGTCAATTTGCAGAAGGGGATCATGTGTTTCTTCGACTGCAAACTTACAAGCAAAATTCCCTCAAGGCTGACCATTGTCAAAAACTGGCGCCCAAATTTTATGGTCCTTATATCGTTCTCAATCATGTGGGACAGGTGGCCTATCAGTTAGCTTTGCCCAGTCATTATAAGCTACATCATGTTTTTCATGTTTCTTGCTGAAGTGGCAAACTCAAACCAACCTTCCCGAGTTGGACGAAGAAGGCTCCATTTGGCTACAACCACAAGCAGTTTTGGACCAGCGTGAGCGTCGCCTGCATCAACGAACCATCAAGGAAGTGTTAGTCCAGTGGAAAGACACAACCCCAACATATGCCACTTGGGAACCAACTACCATTTTGCAGCAATTTCCACATCTCAAGCCTTGAGGACAAGGTTGTTTTTAAGGGGGATGACATGTTAGGGACCTAACCCCTCACGTAGGTAGAATAATATAGTCTGATGTAATAAAGGTCAATATTAATAAGGCCTATCAATAAGTAAGAATAAGTCAAATGTAAGAAGACATAATAGAAGCTTCCGCTTCTAGATGGATCTTCCTCTAGATGATTCTTTTGATAGACATATTTAGTATAAATATGAGTCGAAGGTATGAGAACTTTAGTTGGGGATATTATTGTAATAGAGCTATGCTCTGCTGGAGGTTTCCCCCTCGAAGAGGCAAGTGAACATTTCTCTCAGTAATCAAAGTGCTCTTTCTGGTGTTATTCTGGTATCATTTGGGTATTATTGTGGTGTTGTTTTGGTTATATTGTTGTCCATCTTCCATTTCTAGCATTTTATTTATGTTCTGCATACTTTTTATATTTGGAATATTACACACAAAATCTCATGCATCTGGCTTGTTCAAAGGACACCCTGATCCTTGGGTCTGTGTTTACCAAATTTAGATTTTGTGGCTCAAACCTCACGACTTTCCTGCTTCTTACATTCTTTCTTTTTGTTGAGGAGTTGTCATGATGTTGATATATGTCAACCTTGTGTAAACTGCAGGTGCACAACAAAAGATTGTAATAACCTCTGCACAATGAAAAAGGGAACAATAAACTCTTCTAGCAAACGAGAGCAATAACCTCTGCGCAGCGAGTGAGAATAATGATTTTTGCACGGTGCGCAGAAACAGGTAGCAACATAAAACTTTGCATAGTAAACGAATCAGTGGCAGGAAACTCGGCGCAACGAAAAACTCGACGCAACATTGAACAGTAGTAGAAAACTCGATTGAACAACAAACACCAATGGAAAACTTGGCGCAACAACAAACAACAACGGAAAACTCGGTGCAACAATAAGGATGGTAAGAGTTTAGCTCAAATGAAAGAAAGTTGATTATGTGAAAAACAAACTCGTTCTAGAGGCTAATTTGCAATGGGCTCCAAGAAAGTTTCTTGAAAAATTATTGAAACAAATGGATAATGCGCAAAAAAAAAAAAAAACCAGAGCGAAATATTTGCAACAGACAACATTTACGTAACAAAGAGCTTTGAAGCTTGTTGGAGAGGCTATGGACAACACATAGATCTTGGAGGAGATGGAGAAAAACAAAAGGTGGCCAATATTTATGGTCGAATGGATAAGGAATGAAATTATGAAAAGGGAAGGGTTATCCATAGCGACACGACGTTTTAAGGAAAGTTAAAGATTTGCGTAGCAAACTTACTAGCGGGTACACCTTTGAAGTTTGCACCGGTACAAATGATATGGAGTGCCATCATTGTTCCCTTTCTAACCTCATGATTAGGTGATGATGAACCATAATATCTTTTGACATGATATTCACCCTAACCATTTGATTCGACCTTAGTACATAATTTCCCACTTTTTAACATGACTCGAGACTTAGGAAAGTAGACCGTTACAACTTGAACATGATGAACTTTACACTCTTGAATCTTTGCCTTTATGGTAGTATTTTATGAAAAAGACAATACACCCTTTAAACCAACTTATGGATAAACCCCTTACTGACATTTCAAGCCATTCTTTAATTGAGCACCGGCCTCATAAACCTTGACACAGTAACTATGACTCATCTAGGAATATCTTGAATTTCCCAAGATCATGGCATGAATTTGAAATCTTTTGGAGAAACCTCTAACTCTAGCTATAAAAATCATGGTGCTAACAGGACAAAAAAAACATCACAAACATCAAGAGGGGAAATATCACACACTACCTCATCCTTGAAAGGATGGATGCCATAGGACAGATAACACTGTTGGTTGATGTGAATATCTCGTCCCTGGTGAATCCACCTGATGTTGTATGGATGCGGGTGTGGTGTTGTCGACAACCCCAACTGTTTGACGAACTTAGCTGAGATGATGTTCTTTTGGTTTCCGTTATCAAAAATGAAATGCAATGGGGTCCCCTTCACCCACATCTGTGAATGGAAGAGGCGCTCCCCCTCTTCAAGATCTATTGGTTCTTCTAGATGAATTGTTGTGGTCGTGATAATAGCAGTGGGGTCTACGTTGATGATCTGTCTGTTTTCAATATTTTCTGGATCAGATTCCAAATCAAGATTTGGCTCCATGTCTTTGACCTCAACCACCAATGACTGTTTCGAGCGACATTCGTTGGTGTTGAGCCAGGGAATCTTGTGTAAGTCACACCACTTCCCAGTGTCATTCTTCGTCTTTACTTTACCCTTTTTGTCCTGTGTCTTGGACTGGTTGTCTAGAGGCTGTTGGTTAGGGTCGTCTTACCGTGCTTTGGTTGTTGTAGATTTGCAGACCCGAATTCGCATTTGTTATGGTGCCTAAATTTCTACTCGATTTTGACAACATATTGATAGGCAACTCCCAATGATGAGATGTTTAGGAAATCCATTTCGGTTTGGATGTACCTATGTAGAGAGCCATGGTATTTCAGAACCAGATGTCGCTCGGAGTCTTTGATACCCATATTAGTGCACAAGGTATGGAATGTATTTGTGAACTTCGACACTTTTTGGCTCTTCTCTTGTCGCAGTGTAGTCCATCTCATGTACTGGTATTCATAGTTTTCAATAGGATTATACTGTTCTTTTACCACATCCACAAAAAAATCCCAAGTGGGCTCAACCCCATATATTCTATATTCCTCTATGGAACTTTGCTCCCAGTAAGTTTCCCACCAATGTTTGACATGGGGGAGATCCTTGAGGAGTGCAAAGGTGATATTTTCCCTGTTGGAAAAATTTTGAACAGAGAAATAACCTTCTAATAGATTTAAATTTTTTTCTAGGGCATCCGCATCTATCCGACCTTCAAATATGGGAATATTAAAATTAACTTGTACCTTGAAGGGAGAGGTTCCTCCAAAATGGCCGCTTGATGAGGATGCGCCTGCTGCTATTGACCAAAATTCTCCATCATGTGTGCAAAATTCTCCATCATTTCGTCCCTCTGTCGCATGAGAGCTTGCTCAAGCAACATGTTAATAGAATATTCTGCTCCACTGTTTTTATTTTCCGCCTCCATCGAGGGTTTCTTGGATGTGCGAGAGTGATTGTCCTCAAGAGAGACAAACTCAAGACCCAACTGGCTATACTCGGATCTTGTCGAGGACATGCGTTGAAAAACGATCGAGAGCAGCCTGCTTCGACACCACTGATCCAGATTATTTTTGGAACGAAATGAAAGCAGATATATTACAATGAAATACTCATGAAAATTTCTAGAAACAAAGAAATACAACAAGACTTGATTTCTATTAATGAAAGAATTGTAAAGAGACTGTAAAAATACAGAGTGCAAGACTCGCTATAATGGTGGCAGCTTTATCTCTGAGAAAAGATGTGATGACTACGCTCATTCACAAGAAGATGATTACAATGAGGCTCTGAAGGCCCTTTTATGATAAACATGAATTCCAAAACCCTAGACATCCAAAAACCTATCCCTAGGAGATGAAACACCAAAAGTCATGTGGGCCCCGTTTGGGTAAGTTAGTACATTAACTTCATGGTGTCGTAACTTTTGCATATGATCTCCTTTTTAGCCGCGTGATAGCTCATTGGAAAGGTCTTTTTGAGAAATACACATTACACTATCAAACTCTAAATTCGTCTACAGTTTCATTGCGGTGAGACAAAAAAACATTGTTTAAGGCCCCAAAATGTCCCAGGAAGTACAATAAGATGTGCTGACATGAAAACATACAAAATAAGTCAGTTGGATTAGGTGGGAGGTCACCAATATCCACTTGGAAAATGTGTATGGATTCAGACAACCCCGTAAGTGTAGACCCACAATTACAAAGAAGTATAGAAGAACGTGTTGCACTAAAAATTGAAAAGAGGAGCCAGTTGGAACAGGTGGGTGGTCACCAATATCCACCTGGATCACTCGATCTCCAAGATAAACATTACCCTCTCATAGATCTGTGAAGCACTCTCATACTCGCATGATATGACTAGAAGCACAACTATCAATGTACCACACACCAATGGGTACTATTTTCGAAGAGGGGCTTGCTGCTAATGAGAAATCTTTCTCAAAATTGGCAGAAAACTCATCCACCTCTGTTGAAGTTGCAACCTTTGGCTTCCCCTTCTTCTTATTATTTGGACGACTAACATAG
>SNQJ01S0180391.1:0-19405 GCA_010110895.2 Picea sitchensis | reverse complement strand
CTTCCACCTGTTCATGTTTAAATCAACCCATTGGATGAAGTTAGGATTCCAGACCTCCTCTGTCCTTATGAACCAGACTCAGTCCCTGAGTTAGAGTGATACCTCCTAGAGCCGTTATCTCCATTTGATCACCCTTCATAAACAAATCGTGACATAAAACTGATGGGCGTTGGGCTCTGCTCCTGCAAGCAATCCAGGAGTGACTTCTAACGCTAACACTCAGAACTCCATTGTTGTCCAGAAAACTCCATGTAAAAACAACTCTCTATGCAAAAACGTGAATGTGTAAAAAATGGTCCTCTACCCATACAAATTTCCTCTCTTTCTCTTGCTTGGTTGACTTGCACTCTTCCACAGGAGATTCTGAATGAAGCATGATTATACTCAGCCTCATTATTTCAATAAACATGGGAAGTGTCTCTCACACCAACCTTTTTACATGAATTCAATGATTGGGCTCTATAACACTCAACAACTAACAGAAGGTTCATGGCAAGGATAATTTAGAGAAAAATATGAAATGGGTTTTGGTTTAATAGATATGGGTAGTTCTCCCCGTTGGACCTACCCTCTCTTGTGGATACTTAGCCCCCAATCTCCTTCCATGTCCATCTGCAGCTGGCGATACATTTTATTCATTATATTTCAATTTACATTGTTTACATATTGGCTCTCGGCCATACATCACATTTACAATATACATCACTACTTTGGGGTTTGAAAATGGGGATGTTACAATGCTCATACATGATATCTCAGTTATACCCCAAAATTCCCTTTTCATTCGCGCATACAATGCACACTTAGTTATCTACTGATACTCAATTTTTTCTTCACTCAGCTCCTACTCAACTTAGCTCATGCTTAAATTCTACACTAATGATCTCAAAAACTACTTGTTGACCAAAATTTGGTCATCCATATTTTCCCGCTCTTGGATTCATAAAAGCCTTGATATCAAAAGAAGACATTTTTTTGAACTTTTATCATTTCAATCTGCAACCCTTCGTATTAGCTTCGTCATGCACTTTTTGGACCAAAAATTAATTTTCGTATGCCTAAGTTATTCAAGATCTGGTCTAAAGGTCTGAAGGAGAGATTATGAAGTATTTTTCTAAGTATCATGTTCTCCTCTCCATTTTCGAATTATGAAGTACTATCATCACTTATTTCCCTCACTTTCTATCTCCACACTTAACCATTTTTCTCTTTTCACCACTCTTCTCCATATGCTCCACTAGTCTCTACACTTGTAATTTTTTGGGACTCTTCCTTCATCTCCTCATCGGGTTTGCGGGTTGGCGGACTCATACATTCCCTCATCTTCTCACACTCCCTCACTTGCCAACCCATATCTACATATTACACTCTCTACCTATGATGCGTACATTTCTCCCTTCACCTCCTTTCTCATTCAAAACTTTAACACTTAGAATGTTTTATGAATTCATGGGTTCATGGGTTGGTGGGATTTCATTTCCACCCAGTTGCTTATCTCATAAGTTTGTTTTAACACTTAGCCATTTTTTTGGGTTCGCGAGTTCGAGCCGTCATTCTCCATTTTTTTTTACCTTCACTTTGCACCCCAAGTTTCGTGATCTACATTTCGACTATCATCCTTGTCATGGGTGGCGAGGTCCAAAGTATTTCATTCCTCTTGCATGTGGATCCAACCGACCGTTCCTCTACACTTAGTATATTTTTGATCATCTATACAACCAGAGGTTCACGGGTTCCCGGGTTGGCGGGTTCATGTAAAGTTTTATATTCAAATTCTCTCTTGTCCCTCCCCGCAACCTACAAACTACCCTCTAGAATTCCACTACCCGCAATTTTCCCTCATCCCCTCTTGTCCCATCTCCCATACTTAGCCAAATTCTCAAAGCTATTCCAAGGCATGAAAACTAACAAATGAAAATATGACACACGACAATGAATGAGGTCATGAAACATGGAAAATCAACATTGGAGACACATGGACACATACAATTTGAGACACATGGCATGATATTAATGGATGACTCATCATGGTGATTGGGTGTGAGGTGGGTCGAATCCTCCAAGCTCCATAATTTCTTCTCTTCTCGTGTTTCTTGCTAAGTGTATCAAACACTTAGTATTATATATCATGAGGAATATAATATCCCAATGCATGTGGGATATAATTTTAAACCAAAAATTCCAATTTTATGAAGGGAAGCATGAAATTCATCCAAGGGCCCACTTTTTCCCATCAATTTTGATTGACGGTGGCTGAGTGTTGATCTTGCGGAGGCCATAACTTGAGATCTAGGTGTCAGAATCGTGCAAAATTTATATCGTTGGAAAGGTATTTAAATGTAGACGATGATCGTATAGGTTTCAAGTATTGAAAATTGATACCTTTTTCTCAGAAATTAAAATATCAGTCAGCTGCAGTTTTAATGGGCTTGTGTGACAACTCAACTTCACGAACTCATATCTTGAGATCCAGGCGATATATTTGCACAAACTTTGTATAGTTGGAAATATAAGAAGATTAATATAACATAAAAAATTATTTCCATGGATACAAATTTGATTATAATTCCCAGGAAATTAAAACACATTCCTCATATTTTAAATGGGAAATTAATTAAATTGTGAAAGTAAAAGTTTATTTAAAATATTTTATTAAAATGGGAAAGGAACCCATTTTAGATATGTATATATTGATGATATAATTTCATTAATGAGGAATTAATGATGCACTAATTAAATGGAATGTTTCAAGAAGAAACTTGTACATGAATTTTAAGAGAGGAAGAAAACCCTAACTACTCAAGTAGTTATAGAATCTCTTCTTAAAAAGAGAAGAGAGGCTTCATCAAATGTTCAAATATTCAATATTCTGAGAGGGGCAGGGCAGGGCAGGGAAGAAGTTCAGATGAAAAACAAGGTACAACCATGGATATACAATCAAGCTTCTGATCAAAAGAAAGAAATCCTCATCTTCTCTAGTCTTTCTATTCTTCTACACCACTTCTCATAGATTTATGATTGAATCTCAGAGTTGGGCACAAGGCTAAGTTGTTGATTGTTTTTCTTGTATTCTTCTAAAACTTTTCTTGTATGATCATGGAGTATTTGTAGCCACATACATGGCTATCAAATTTTTGGTAATGAAGAACATTTCTCATGAATAAACTCCACAAATAATTGTTTCGGGGTTGATCTTGATTGTATATTGTAACTTTGAGTTTTAAGTATGATATATTTGAGGTTGACCTATCAATTTTTCTTTTATTACTAATTGCAACACTCTATTAAAATGCTTTGAGATGATCAAATCATGTTGTCCTAATTCTCATGAAGAATTTATGGATGTCTTTATATACTATTAAGAAGATTGTTGTGATTCTTATCACAATTTAATTCTGATGTTAAAGCCCTCCTTCAATCTTTTCTTATTGTAAAAAGACTTTTGCTACACATAAATATCACATTGGGTTATTGAAGAACCATTTTCATATAAATCCAAGCAATAAATATTTGTGGTTTTCTTCCTATCAATCTCCCTAATCCAAGATATTCAAAGATATATCTTTTAGCCAAAGAGGAGAACCACCTCTCTAATACCAAAGGGGGACTAATGTCCAGAACCAATTTAATACCAAGGGGACTAATGTCCCACGATATCTTTTCGGTCCCTGGGATGGATTCAAGTGTCAACATTTTTGGCATTCCACTGGGGACCCATTTATTTTCAAGATATTTGAGGAGCCATAAATCTTCATGGCTCAAAGTTTAGAAAATAAGATTCAAGAAAATTGTTGTTTATTATAAGCATGTCTCAATTTTTGTAATTTTAAAAAGAAACGAGAAGCACCAAAAATTCAGAGAATGAACTCCCTGAAACTCCATTGAAAAATCAAAATGAAGGGTTTCATTCATGTCATGATGCTCTTTTAAATTATCCATCAAGCCCATCAATGGATTCAAGATCAAATAAAAGAGAGAAATACTCAAAGAATGAGGAAATTTTATAATACCCCTTTAAATCTACCATAAATAGAATTTCAAATGCCCAATATTCATATTGAAATTTTTTCTACATTATTTGTGGATGCTTCAAAAGATGCAAAGAAACACTTGATTAATTTTAAAGGTACATGTTATAAGTTCAACCTCACCGAAGACAATATTACATGTAGCTCATCCCTACAAACTCCTGATACTTTGAATGGTATAGTTCATTAATGCCTAATTCCATTCCTAGTTGGGATGTGTTAGAAGATCTTCATTTGTAGAAATGTTCATCCCAAAAGCATTCATATGTTTTGTTGATGTTTTAAATGTATTTCACCCATTCTCTCCCATATGGAAGCAAGATAACAAAGTCACAAATTTGAAGAAGAATCTAATCAAAGAGGATGAAATTTCTAAGTCAAGTCATGTTGCTAAAAAAGGAAGATGAAAATCTAAATTACAAGAAGAAAATTTCAGCCTCCTATATACTCCATATGAAGACATTCTAGTAGAAAAATTGAAAATTAAATTGAGGAGCCTCCACCAATTACACAAGAAGATTTCAACCTTGTAATAGATGATGAAAAATCACAAGAGAACTTGGCAAAAGAAGAAGAAGAATTGATGGAAGAAATTAATCTTGAGAATAATGATGAACAAGATCACCTATACAAGAAAGAAGAATCTTTTCAAAATATTTTTATGAATCAAAGAACCTTGTAAGTGGTTGTAAATAAAGAAAACGATGAATGCATTCTTATGTAGAAAAATCCTCAGCCAAGAATTTCTTTTATTGAATTATGGTTCCAGGTCATTGTTGGCCAAACAACGCAATCAATTCTTCGCCATACTTGGTATAATTTTTCTACGGTACATATTGAGAGTGCCCCTAAATCATCGGTACAAGCTCCAATATGTTCCAAAGTTCTGGAGTTCATTCCAAGGATCAGATGAATACTTGAATGGTTCCATTGGAAATACACCTACACCTAAAAAATTTCCTTTCCTCCAAGTAAGTTAGGGTAGGTAGATCATGTATGTATATGTTTTGTGTCTTTGGTTTAGTTTTGCATAATAAGGAAGTCTTTGTATTGAAGTTAGATAACTCCATGAAATGAGAATAATTATAAGAGTGCATTTTGAATATGACTCCATAGCCCATCAGAAGGTGGTTGGTCCTGAAATTATGTGTTCTAGCCCAATGTGGGGGTTATCACCCCAGAAGTTGGAGCCACCAAGGACCAAAATTAGGCTCTATAAATTTTCCCTCTTGGACACAAAAGCCTTGATTTAAAAAGAAGATTTTTGAACTTTTTATGTTACCCCACAACCCCTCAATCTTAACTTCGTCATGCATTTTTTGGATCATAAATCTATTTATGTATTCCTAAGTTATTCAAGATCTAGTTTAAAGGTCCAAAGGAGAGATTATGAAGAATTTTTCTAAGTATCATGTTCTCCTCTCCATTTTTGAATTATGAAGTACTCTCATCACTTATTTCCCTCACCTTCCATTTCCACACTTAACTATTTTTATCTTTTCACCACTCTTCTTCATATGCTTCAATAGTCTCTACACTAAGACATTTTTGAGACTCTCCTTCATCTCCCTCATCAAAGTTCAAGGAGTTATGACTCATACATTCCCTCATCTCTTCACACTCCCTCACTTTCCAACCCACATTCACATATTGACAATCTCTACCTCTGACGCCTACATTTATCCCCTTACTTCCCTTCTCATTCAAAACTTAAATACTTAGAATTTTTATGAATTCTTATGGGTTCATTGTGCTGCTGACAAAATTCTCATTTCCACCCACTTTGCTTATCTCCATAAGTTCATTTTAACACGGCCATTTTTCTCAGCCATGGACCATGGGTTCGAGCCCTTATTCTCCATTTTTTGTGACCTTCATTTTGCGCACCAAGTTTCATGATATACATTTTTATCATCAACCTTGTCATGGGTGCTGAGATCCAAAGTGTTTAATTCCTCTTGCATGTGAATTTGACCAATCATTCCTCTGTCAATTTCTAGTATATTTTATCATCTATACAACCCCAGGAAGGTTCCTGGGTAGGTAGGTTCATGAATTTTTTATATTTTAATTCCCTTGTCTCCGTCTCCTCAGTGATCCTACAAAATACCCCCTGATCACTCACCCAGCCAATTTTCTCTCATCCTCTCTCCTCCCCATCTCCCATACTTAGCCAAATTCTCAAAGCTATTCCAAGGCATGAAAACCAAGGAATGAGAATATGACACATGGCGATGAATGAGGTCATGAAAAATGGAAACTCAACATTGGATACAAGTGGAAACATAAAATTTGAGAATAATGGTGTGATATTGTTGGATGAATCATCATGGTGACGAGGCATGATGTGGACGACGATGAGATTCCAAAAATATTATTTTATTCGACACTTTTCCAAGGGCCAAATCCTCCAAGCACCATAATTTCTTCTCTTCTCGCGTTTCTTGGTAAGTGTATCAAACACTTAGTGTTATATAATTAATAATATAATATCCCAATGCATTTTGAATAGCATTTTAAACAAAAAGGTTGAATTTTATGAAGGGAAGCACAAAATTCATCCAAGGGCACACATTTGCCTATCAATTTTGATCGATGGTGGTTGAGAGTTAATCTTCTTGAGGCCATAACTTGAGCTCCGGGTATTGGAATCACACAAAATTTATACTGGTGGAAATTTATTTCGACTTAGAAGGTGGTGGTATAGTTTTCAAGTGCTAAAAGTTGATACATTTTTCCTCATAAATTAAAATATCATTCAACTTCATTTTTAATGGGCATGCATGATAGCTCAACTTCACGAGATCATATCTTGAGATTCGGGAGATGGATTTGCACAAACTTTATATAGTTGGAAATATAATATGATGAATATCAAATAAGAATTGATTTCCATGGCTAAAAATATGATTATAATTCCTAGAAAAATAAAACACAGTCCTATTTGAAATGAGAAATTAATTAAATTGTGAAAATGAAAGTTTATTTAAAAGCTTATTAAAAGGGAAAGGGACCCATTGTAGATATGTATATATTGATGATAATTTCATTAATGAGGAATTAATGAATCACTAATTACATGGAATGTTTCAATAAGAAACTGTACGAGAATTTCAAGAGGAAGAAGTCCTAACTACTCAAGTAGTTAGAAAATATCTTGTTAAAAAAAGAAGAGAGCCTTCATCAAATGTTCAAATAATTAGTATTGTGAGAGGGGAAGGGGAAAATATCAGAGGAAGAAGAATGTACATACATAGATATGTTAGAATATAGAGGATTGTGCTCGCTTTACCATTGACGACAATTACTCCAAATCCATCACGAAGCCAATTCTCCGAAAGCACCTTTGACCTTTGACTAAGAAGAGAATCCTAAATAGCAATCCATCAGCCAAGAGAGGCTAATGCACCCAAAGAAAATAGAAACTAAGATGAACAAATGATCCCACCCAGAAGCTAGCGCTCACTTTCTCAACTCTCCCAGAAAACCTGTGAATTAAACTGTTGCTGCCTGCAACTGTTTGCGCAGATTTAGCTCTCACTGCGACTGCTGAGATGAAAAATAATGAAACCGGTGCCTCATTTATAAGGAACTCAAGGTGCTAATCAGCCGACTTCTCCTTCGGGTATCAATAAATTCAATTTAAATGTATTTGTTCAACCTACAACTTGTATAGGGTTTTCTTCAATTATTTGCTTCCTTCCCGAGGATTCTATTCTCATCATAAGTCACAATAGAGGTTCATACCTCCGCTACCATAATATTAACACTCCTCCTAGCTAGGGAGGGATGGTCTTGAGCACACCGCATCATCAACTGGTAGCATTATGAGCATTGTCATTACTATCCAACTGGATAATCTCCTATGTTAACTGGTACAATATCAATTTATTGAACACACCTGTGTCTATTCAGTAGTACGCAACTACTCAAATCATGACACAATCACAAACAATATCTATCAGGCCATTTATTCTTCATAACAACCTAGCGATAGCAACCTAAGAGCTATAAAACAATGTTATTATAAAACTTAATCATTCGCCAATCTACCACGCCCGGACTGAAAAGAATGCTGGGTCCTCTCAATATAGAATATCAATAATGGGCTTATCTCATTCTTCAAACAAGGAAGAAGGATTATTTCGGATGAGCCTAGACCATTTCTCACTCAAGCATTCTTCCTACACACTAATTGGGGAAGTGCACCCTGGAAAAATGTATAAACCCTAAGAATGTTTGGACCATTCTTTACCTTGGGCCATTCTCACACCTTCAAAAGTGTAACCGGAGAGAATGAGTCTACCCTAAAAAATGATCGCCCCCGACATTGAGCTCTAGATCGATGCTCCACCAACAGCTCCTCCGGGACACTAAACAAAGTGTAACCTTTATAGTGAATGAGTCTTCCCTTGAGGAATAACGGTCCGCATTCATTCCCACTGAGTCATTCTCCGACACTAAACAAAGTGTATCCTTAGAGAGAATGTATAACCCTCAAGGAATGTTGTCCTCAGATCAACTCAAATGGACCTTTCTTCGAAACTGCTCACAACTGAACTTTGAAAGAATGACTTCAAGCCGGGCGAGATGGACCATTCTACTTGACCACTACTCGAGTGACTTCTAAGAAGAATGGTTGTCCTAGACCATCTCATGTTAACCAAAATTAGAAGTCGTTGTCTATGATACATCGAATGGCCTTACCTCCCATGTTAACTACAATGGGAGGTCACCGTTTATCAAAAAATTTAACTTTCCAACAAAAGCATCTCAGTTCAACTGGACTAATTTCACTATAAAGATAAATAATATTTCGTCTCTCCAACTCGGAGAAAGAATAAATCATAAAATAACATTTTCATGAATATTTTTCCGATTCTCTTAGCTTGGAGAATCTTCTTTTTCAACTAAGGGAGTTATTTCCACAACTCATCTTCTCAAAACATGCAACCCCGATTCCGGATAGAGGCTTTGTCATGATATTTGTTGTTTGCTCATCATTGGGGATATACTGAAGCTTTACTTCTCCTTCTTGGACTTTATATCTAATAAAGTAGTATTGATCTCAATGTCTTTCGACCATTCATGAAACACTAGATGTTCCGATGGTTATTATAAATCCTGGATTATCACAATATTATGGCTTCCATTCTCGATTCCTGACCAAATAAATCGTAGATTAGCTTTCTTAGCCATATTGCCTTTGTGCATGCTTCACAAGATGCCATATACTGTCATTGCATCATCGAAAGGTGATTGACTTATGTTTTCTCAATACCTCAAGATATCATAGCTTGTTTCCCGTTTCAAACATTACATTCCATGTTTTTCTGTCTTCTGTACTTCCTGCACAATCTGAGTTTTTGAATCCATGAAGTTGGATATCAATCGATGGGTGGTATATCTCAACCCATAGTTTATTTTCCATGAATATATCTTAGGACATGCTTCTGCAACTATCCAATGTTCTTGTCTGAATTCCACCCGAACCTAATTTAATGTACTACAACAAAAAAATATCCGCTGAGTATTTACCAAATACACTACAATGACCCAATTGGTTGCCGAGCAGAGATGGATCTAATCGGATTGAAATTAACTTTTCAATACTTTTCTTATATTCTTATTCATAGGAGTGTCCATGGATTCATGTTCATCATTCCAAATTTCTAAAGAATCTTTGCTATGACTTTCTCCTGTCCAAGGAATACTTCTACCATGCTTTGCTATACTTCTAGTCCCAAGGCGCAATAGTGCATGAGACCCAGATCTTTCATATCAAATTCAGAGGCTAAATCCTTCTTGCACTAGATGATTAGAGATTCTTCACATTCTATGAATAGGATCATCAACATATAATAGTAGAATCATAGGTGCTTTATTCACGACTTTGTAATAAAGGTTTGATTTGCATGACTCTTGGAGAAGCCACGTCTTGTTAGATAGTTGTCCATTCTGGCTTACCAAGCCCTTGGAGCTTGTTTGAGTCCATATAGATCCTTCTTCAATCAAACATGAGTGTCTCTCGAATGCAAATTTGAATCCTTGAGGTTGTTCAATATATACTTTTCTTCAATAGTCCCCATGGAGAAAAGTTGTCTTACATCCATCTCTGGGTGTAGATCGCATCCCATGGGAAGTTTAAGAGATATGATAGCTCTAATGGAGGGATACCTTGCCACCTAAGCAAAGGTTTTTTCATAGTCTTTTCCCTCCTTCTCGAGGAACCCTCTCACTTAATCTTGCCTTGTATTTATCCACGCTGTCCTTCAGCCGCATGTTTGATCTTGTATACCCATTTTGAGGTTACCACTGATTTCTCTTAGGTCTGGGTACAATTTCCCAAACTTCATTTTCATAATGGACTGGTGTTCTTTCGCCATAGCTTCTTCCATTGTCCCTTTTTAACCCGCTTTTGAATGTAGGTTCTTTCATCTAGAAGTTTTGTCATGTATGATGCATAACTAGAGAATCTTTTCAGTCTTTTAGCTTTCCTGGATGTTCATTCTGGAACCTTGATTCTTTCTACACCTTGTAATGTGGCTTCAAGCCAAGTCATTTCTGTTCTTGGTATATTGTCTAGACTGGTCAATGTTCTGCCATGGATCCATAGGATGATCGTGCTGATCCTTTTGTTATTTTCGCTTTCTGTGTTTCTTTCCATTTGGTTTTTCTCAATTTCTTCTTCTTCTATAGTTTCTTCAATACATTTTCCTCAAGGCCATCCTTTCATTGAATGTTACATCTCTTCTTACTTCTAGCTTGTGTTGTTTTGGAATATATATTCTCTGTAGGATTTGGATGAATCACTATACCCCACCTAATATCCCCTTCTTTCCTGAGGGTTCTAGTTTACTTCTTTTATCTTTGGGAATATGAGAGCAAACATGATGATCCAAATATTCTAAGTTTTCTATGTTAGGTTTCTACCTGAGAATGCTTCTTCTAGAGTCATATCCTTCATCATGATGAGGGCTTCTTGCTCGTATGCATATCGCCATCATTGCAGCTTCTCCCCATAGAAACATGGATAGATCTTGACTGCTCAATATGCATTTCTTTTACCGCTTCTTCGAGCAGATCTCGCTCTCTTTCTTTTCGCTACACCGTTTTGTTGAGGATTATGAGGAATAGTCACCACCCTCCTAATCCCTATTGATTTTATGCACGCAAACTTAACTCCTTTGAGGTGTATTCCTCCTCCATTATCCGCTCTTACTGTCTTGATCTCTTGTTTGTAAGGTTTTCTATTTCACCTTGAATTCTTGAACTTGTTGAATACTTCATCTTTGACTTCCTCAAGTAGGTACAATCATGTCTTTCTTGAATAGTCATATATGAAGGTTACATAGTAGAGAGGTCCTCCTAAATATCTGTCTGGCATTGGACCTCCAAGAACATCTGAGTGTATTTGATCTAGGGTTTCCTTAGATCAGTTGTTGTCGCTAAATGGTTTATTGATATTCTTCCCAAGGCACATCCCTTGCAGGCAAATTCCTTCGTGTGTAGATTTCAATTCCGTGCACTTCTTCAACCATCTTTTCGAGGAAAGGTAATTCTTGATAATTGATATGGGTGTACCTTCTATGCCAAATCTCATTAAGGTTGACTTCGTCATGCAATAGAGCTTCTTCATTTCGCTCTAGTAGTCTATACAGATTCCCTTCACGCCTATCAACCCTAGCATTATCTATGTTGGAGTCTTTAGGCCATGATAACACCTTTTCATCTATGAAGGCTATTATGTTCCCTTTGTCTTCTAAACAAGATATTGATACAAGATTATTTTCTAAACTAGGCACATATAAAACACGTTTAGGTGAACATGATTACCGATTCCAATTTGATTGAGGCTTGTTCAAATCCTTTGATTGGGTAAGTACTTTGTCTCCAAGCTCCACTTTGTATGATGTCTTTCTCTCATTTAGATTGAGAGTCTAACTTGATCTCCCACCATGTGCCTAGAATCTCCATCATTTATTATCCATATCATCTTCACTGTCCCGTGAGATTTGTGTATGAGACTGATTGTCTTCACACATATCTTCGCTGATTGGTAACTAGTCATGCTTGATCCAAAACTTCAACTTGTCATTTCTATATTCAGAGTGCCAATAGGTGTGCCGAAGTTAGGTGCACCTCAATATCTTATCCTTTAGCAAGATGCTCCATCACAAGGTGTCAGATTTAAGATTAGGGTTTATGCAATCACACGGCGGCAGGCGAGTCTCTAGCCGCATGTTTTGAAGCCGCCTCGCTAGTAACTCCTAGCTAGCTCAATGAGCTCTCAATATCTAGTGGCTATGTTTCTTTCCAATGTTTTAGGTCGACCAAGGGTGTGGGCCCATAACCGTTAGAATATAGAGGATTGTGCCTCGCTTACCATTGACAATACCCTCGTCACCCAACCACTGGCCGAAGCCACCCTCCAAGCACCTTGACCTTGACTGAGAAGAGAATCCTGGTAGAAATCCAATAGCCAAGAGAGGCTAATGCACCAAGCAAGAAAATAGAAACTAAGATGAACAGATGATCCCACCCAAAAGCTAGCACACCACTTTCCAACTCTCCCAGAAACTTGTGCACCAAACTGCTGCTGCCTGCAACTGCCTACGCAGATTTAGCTCTCACTGCAACTGCTGAGATGAAAAATAATGAAACTGGCGCCCTCTATTTATAGTGAACTGGGCAGGCTAACTGGGGCCGACTTCTCCTTCTGGGTATCAATAAATTCAATTTAAATGTATTTGTTCAGCCGACAACTTGTCTAGGGTTTACTTCAATTCTTTGCTTCCTTCCGGAGGATTCTATTCTCGTCATAAGTCACAATAGAGATTCATACCTCCCGAAGCTACCATAATATTAACAAGATACACAATCAAGCTTTTGATCAAAAGAAATAAATCTCCATCTTCTCCATTCTTTCTATTCTTCTACACCACTTCTCATAGCTTTATGCTTGAATCTTAGAGTTGGGCACAAGGCTGAGTTGTTGAGTTTTTTTCTTGTATTCTTATACAAAATTTTGTTGTATGATCACGGAGTATTTTCAACCACATAAATGGCTGTCAAATTTTTGGTAATGAAGAACATTTCTCATGAATAAATTCCACAAAGAATTGCTTCGGGGTTGATCTTGACTATATCTTGTAACTTTGAGTTTTAAGTATGATATATTTGAGGTTGACCTATCAATTTCTCTTTTATTACTAATTGCAATACTCTCTTAAAATTCTTTGAGATGATCAAATCATTCTCTCCTATTTCTCATGAAGAATATATGGATGTGTTATCACTCCAAGAGTCACCCCCGGACTGCAAATGGGGGTAACCATGGTAACACTAAATTTATTTCAAGTGGGTTTAACATCGGGAGTCAAGACAAGACTGCAAAGAAAGGAAAAGATAACAAAGGTCGTTGTAGACCAGTCCTAGACCGTTGGGCTTTGGAGTCACAAGTATCGTTCTTAATGAAGGCATTTAAATTGCCTATCAGATAAAGGATTTATGTGGTGATGAGGAGAAGGAAAATAGAATGTGTTTGAGTGATAAACAATGAAACATGGGCAAGATGACAGCAAATCCTCTACCGCCTCAGGAATCCATAGATCAAATATGCTACATCAAGAAAAGAAGAAAAATGACAAGAGTCTGAGTGATAAACGATGAAATATGGGCAAGATGATAGTAGATCCTCTACTGCCTTAGGAATCCATAGATCAAAGATGCTACATCTAGAAAAGAAGGAAAACAACAAGTGTCTGAGTGATAAATTATGAAAAATGGGCAAGATTACAACAAATCCTCTACCACCTTAGGAATCCATTGATAAAATATGCTACATCTAGACAAGAAGAAAAACAACAAGTTTCTGAGTGATAAACGATGAAATTAGGGAAAGATGACAACACATCCTCTACTGCCTCAGGAATCCATAGATCAAAGATGCTACATCCAGACAAGAAAAACAGAACAACATGTAAAATAAGAAGACAGTCTGATAAAACAACTCAAAGGAATATTCAATAACACAATATTTTATAATCCCCGCCCCTTAGACTCACAAACTAAAAATACAGAGCCCTGTTTCTAAATCTCTCTCGGAAATCCCGCCTTTGAAAAAACCCTCCTCTGTTTCTCTTTTATCTCCTTCTTTTATACTCAGAACGGTGGTCAACACCCATGAATCCTAGCTGGACCTCTTATCACAGGGTTCTTCATGTGGGTCTTTCTTCAGTCAGAAGGCAAGTCAGATCGACATGGGTATGTTGGAGCAACTTCCCTCTGTGGTACCTCAGGTTGATAGTCCTGTATCTACGACCAAACCCTCCATGCTTTCTATTTATGGGGTGAGTCGAGGTTTCAACCACCACTCCCTCATTTTATTAACTGATCTTTTCTTGGGTTCAGGACGAGGATTTGATGCCTAGAAGGCCACCACGTGCTGCTCACGGATTGGGCACTAAATAAGCATGTGATTTTGGGCCGCAAAAGTCAATCCTTGTTCATTAACTCAATCATCCTCGGGATCGGGACGTGACCTGATGACTAGGGGGTGACCACGTGTTGTCCTTGGATACGACGTTGAACGAGCACATGATTTTGGGGCTGTCAAAAGAGGTTTGGACCCACACTACTTTTGGGCCCAAAATGCACCATCTTCCACCACATAGCCTCCCCTCAATACCATGGTTTGGATTTCAGCCCGCTTTTGGATTTTAACACCTGTGCAATTTGTGATGCCAAAATGACTGGTGGCCATTGATCTAGCCGTGATCTATGATCTGGGTGTGCCTGTTATTTTAGTGTCCGTGCTAAAATTTATCTTCCTGCCAACTATGGAATTATTCCAACCGCGTTTAGAGATGGCTCTAAAATGAACTGCACAAGGGATCTTCGTTGCTGCAAACTACACCCACCTGTTTCCTGTGCTCATGGTTTTCACCTGCGACCTTGGAAAACTTCATGTCATAATGTTGGCTCCATAGGGGATGGCATCCTCCCTGTGCTGCCAAGAAAGAGCAGTTCTAGTGCCTTAGTTGTTCGGTTGTGGAGTCGAGCTCAAATACATTTTGTTGAAGACAACAGGATGACATGTACACTACTCAACTTAAAAAGAAAACAAACACACATGCCCCAGAAGGAGCTTATTTATGTACAATATTAAACTAACCGATTTTTACAATGCACTAGGTGAAAACAAACTTCCACCATAGCCATTCAAGTAACTTCCTAACTAAAAAATTATCTACTCTGTCACTGATCAACAAGGGACGATAAAATTGTGACAACAAATTAATTACATTCTTCATATTATCTCCCAATGATGAAGATAAGATAAAGCTTGAAGGCTTCAATACATAGAGGAAATGCAACTCCATGTACTCCCCTACAGGGTCATAAAAGAGGTGATAAAACTTACCGGGTTGGTAACAAAAATCCTGCTCTGCTTTACAACTACTCACATATGGTTGAATTTCTGTGGCAAGAACAGGTGAGTGAATGGTTGATGCGGGTTGTTTATCCACTTCTCTTTTATCTTATCTAATAACATTTGCTAGCTGATGGCAAGAAATCTCCTCATGTATATCAATGAATGAATCTTTCTTTTTATCATGTTTCTCTTGGTAAAAGATTTCATTTTCATTAGAAGGATGGTCGCTAATGATTTTTGCTTCTAAGAAAATGAACACCTCAGCATCTTCATCATTGTCTCCATAATGATCAAATAAAGGAGGAGTCTCGAATGACATACCAAGAGGTATCTTCTGCCCAACATGAGAAAATTGTTCTTCATTATTAAACACGGGCGGTCTTTCAAGATTCAATCTAGGAAGCAATATCTTATCATCACCATATGAGTAAAAAATAGGTTGCTCATATATTCTAGGTTTTTTAGAGACAGGGTTACAAAGAGTATCAGCTTCCAGAACAAACTCAATTTTTGCACTTTTCTTATTGAGACAACAAACAAAGTTTTCATCTGATGCAGATGAACAGGGAAGAGAAAGAGTTGATTCCTCATCCAAGGCATCTTCTTTATTCTCACAGCCTTCATAATAATCAATTATATCCTAAACAAAGTATTTGTACTGCTCACAACAACTATGACAAATTAACTCAGAGGAATAGAACTTTTGACAATGAATATTGAAAACTGCATGAAACTCTTCGAGTGAAGAAACTCTAGAAAGCTCAAAAGAGTGATACCAAATACGAGCATCTCCTTGAAGAGAGTACATAAACAAATTCAGACGTATGTCTTCATGTTGGATGTCAAGTTTTTGCATCAAAGCATGAAACCCTAGAACATGTTCAAGAGGGTTGTCATTCTCGCCTTCATAAAATCTTGGCAGCAGATCTTGCCATTCATCAATTTGAGGCACGTGATGCAGATAACCAGCTATGGCTGAGAAATTTAGTGGGGAAAACCTACTGGCTAGGATAGCCTCCATAACCACTTGATTTCTCTCCTTTCAGTGGAGTCACCAACATATTCTTCACAATGGAGTCACCATAATGAAAGATAAGCAGTCAGGACAATGTGTCTAGCTTCAATTCACCATCTAAAACTGGATCTCTTCGTTGTCGTTCTCCCAGGGAAGATATCTTCACTTCCTTCCCCAAAAATTGTGCCATTAATGTTATTTCTCCAAGAGTCACCCCCAAACTGCAAATGGGGGTAAGTATGGTAACATTAAATTTGTTTCAAGTGGGTTTAACATCGGGAGTCGAGACAAAACTGCAAATAAAGGAAAATATAACAAAGGTCGCTACAAATCAGTCCTGGACTATTGGGCTATGGAATCATAAGTATCATTCTTAATGAAGGCATTTAAACTACCTATTAGACAAAGGATTTATGTGTTGATGAGAAGGAAAACAAAATGTGTCTGAGTGATAAACAATGAAACATGGGCAAGATGACAACAAATTCTCTACCACCTCAGGAATCCATAGATCAAAGATGCTACATCCAGAAAAGAAGAAAAATGACTAGTGTCTGAGTGATAAACGATGAAATATGGGAAAGATGAACACAAATCCCCTACCGCCTCAGGAATCCATAGATCAAAGATGCTACATCTAGACAAGAAGGAAAAAAATAAGTGTTTGAGTGATAAACAATGAAAAATGGGAAAGATGACAGCAGATCCTCTACTGCCTCAGGAATCCACTGATCAAAGATGCTACATCCAGATAAGAAGAAAAACAACAAGTGTCTAAGTGATAAGCAATGAAAGATGGGCAAGATGACAACAGATCCTCTACCTCCTTAGGAATCCATAGGTCAAAGATGCTACATCCAGACAAGAAAAAAAGAACAACATGTAAACTAAGAAGACAGTCTAATAAAAAAACTCAAAGGAATCTTCAATAACATAATATTTTACAATATGTTCCCCTTAGGATCACAAACTAAAAAAGTAGTGGCCTATTTCTAAATCTCTCTCGACTCTCTCGCCTCTGAAAAACCCCTCCTCTGTTTCACTTTTATCTCCTGATTTTATACTCAGAACGATGGTCAACAACCAGGAATCCTAGTTGGCCCTCCTATCATAGGGTTCTTCACGTGGGTCTTTCTTCTGTCAGAAGGAAATTCAGATCGACATGGGTCTGCTGGAGAAACTCCCCTCTATGGTACCTTGGGTTGACAGTCCTGTATTTACGGCTAGATCCTCCATGCTTTCTATTTATGGGGTGAGTCGAGGTTTAAACCACCACTCCCTCGTTTTATTAATTGATCTTTTCTTGGGATTGGGATGGGGATTTGATGCCTAGAAGGCCACCATGTGCTGCTCACGGATTGGGTGTTGAATAAGCATGTGATTTCAGGCCGCAAAAGTCAATCCTTGTTCATTAGCTGAATCCTCCTCGGGATCAGGACATGACCTAATGACTAGGGGGTGGCCACATGCTATTCTTGGATATGACGTTGAACGAGCACGTGATTTCAGGGCCATCAGAAGCAGTTTGTACCCACACCACTTTTGGGCCCAAAACACACCATATTCAACCACGTATCTTGCCCGCAATACCGTGGTTTGGATTTTGGCCCTCTTTTGGATTTTAACACCCATGCAGTTTGCGGCGCCAAAATAACTAGTGGTCGTTGATCTAGACGCAATCTGCGATCTAGGCATGCCTGCTATTTTAGTGCCCCCTCTAAAATTTATCTTCCCTCCAAATATGGAATTATTCCAACCGCGTTTAGAGATGGCGATAAGCTGAACTGTGTAGGGGATCTCCATTGTTGCAAACTGTACCCGCCTGTTGCCTGTGCTCATGGCTGTCACCTATGAACCTGAACAACTTCATGTGATAACAAGATGCATTTATATACTATTAAGAATATTGTGTGTGACACTGATCACAATTTAATTATGATGTTGGAGCCCTCCTTCAATAAATCATATAAATCATATTGAGTTATTGAGTTAGCTTTATATATCTTTAATAACGATCATATTGAGTTATTGAAGAACCATTTTCATATAAATCCAAGCAATAAAGATTTGGGTTCTGTTGCCTAGCACTCTCCTTGATCCAAGATATTAAAAGATATATATTTTATCCAAAGAGGAGAACCACCTCTCTAAAAATGAAGGCGGACTAATGTCCTCATGAGGTTTTCATTTCAATCCTGATGGATTCAAGCCTCAACACTACTCTACTTTACCCAAAAAACCCTTACATATTTATAAATTTAAATTAGGGCTTAGCCCATTACAATGGACCAAAATGCCTAATGCCTTCTTAACTAACTTCCTTCTTTCACGTGCACTGCTCCTGAAAATGTAGTATCTGCCTTTCCTTCTTCTACACATGCTCCTGTGCAGTTCCCAAAACTTGTCCCAAAATGCCTGTCCCAATATTTTGTATATACAAAATGTACCGATGCATTAAATTATGAGAGGCACTAAAGAATGACCTCCATTATTTCCTCCACAAAGAAAAACCTTCACAAAATTTAAATGTAGATGTTTTCATTTGCAATTTGTGAATTAAATTGTTTGTCAGCGCATTTTTACTTAAACACCACACCGGTGCTATATAAAATGTATATTGCATTGATTAAGTAAGTTAAAAAAAATAGTGTGCATGTTTATCATCAATGCGAAAAAATATACAACAATAAAATGAGTGAGACTTTTAGTCATTATTTCCTTTGCAAAGTAAAACCTCCACAAAATTTAAATGTGGATGTTTACATTTGCATTTTGTAGATTAAATTGTTTGGTGGTGTGTTTTTACATCAACATTGCATTGGTGTGTTATAGACTATATAGCACACTGGAAAAGTAAGTTACAAAAATAAAAAATAGTGTGCGCATTTATCATCAATTCGTTGAAATATACAACGAAAAAAATGA
>SNQJ01S0180390.1:6708-26113 GCA_010110895.2 Picea sitchensis | reverse complement strand
TATTTCCGGGACGACATATTTCCGGGACCACATGATATTAAGTGGTTTTCGACACATGGTTTTTGCCGATGGTTTTCTATTTCTGGTTAAGGAATTAGGGTTTTGGATGTCGCTGGCTCCTATATGTATATTGTATTGTAAACAATGTAACACAAGTGTATCAATATAATATATGTTGGTTTTCCCGGTTTGGGTTTCCAGGTGAAAAATCTCTGTGTAATGTTTGTATTTACCATTGTATCTTTTCTGTTCTTTTCTGAATATCAATTTGCAGTAGATATTGTACAAGGTTAGAATTTACAAGTCTGAGGTAGCAAAAAGGGTTGACGGAAAAAGTTTCGGAGTTGCATAAATACTGAAAAAACCCTAGTTTTTTAGGTGTACGTGGGCTGCAATGGAAGAGGTCGCGTACATACGCGGGTTGGTAGTGAAGGAGGGTGCGTACATACATTGGTTGAGGAAGAGAAGGTCACATACAATTGGGAAAATCCATGAAAGTTTGAGTTGTTGAGAGTGCCAGGTTCTCGGAGTCTGAAAGCAAGTTACAAGGAAGGTCTACAATGATCAGGTACAACAGATCTATCTACAGGTTCAAAAGCTATGTCATATTCTTATGTGTAGTTGGATATTGTTGTCTACATGATATATGGTTATGGGAGTTTGAGGATTTTCCCTAGAGAGGTTGTTGGTTGTATGGCACTTATTGTATGAGCTAGATCTACATAAATATAGTGTTGGTATGTCTAGTAGTTATCATTGGTACACCTTGTTGGGTTGAGTGTTGAGGCATATCTTGTTTTTTGGTACATGGTTGAGAGTTTTTGGTTGTGAAGTGATTGTGAAGTTGTTTATGTAGTGTGAGGCTACATATCAGTGAGGGTTTGATGTCTATTCCATGTGAGGGTTATTATACTTGATCATGATTGTATACACATGTATGGAACATGACTAGAGTGATATAGATGCACTTGGTTAAGGGATATGTATGATGATGTATGCATTGTTGATGATTATAGCTGCCTGAGACATCCTCTAGGACATAGACCTGAGAGAGAGCCCCTGAGTTGGGTGTGTGGTTCCTATCTAAGAAATAACTAGAACATTATGTTGGCCTCCTCCTTACAGAGAGTTGAGATGAAATCCAGATGATTCTCCTATGTAATGCAATGAGAAAGAAGATCTACTAAGTTGGACATGCATGTGCTTGAGCACAGGTGAACGTGTGAAATCCCATGAGTTGGGTGCATCGTTATGAGACAAAAATGAAATGATGTATTAGCCTCCTCTGAGTAGAGAGTTGAGATGATGAACTCCAGATAACCATCCTGTGTAATGCAGTGAGAAAGAAGATCTGTTGAGTTGGGCATGCATGTGGATGAGCACAGGTGAATGTGATCCTAGTGGTTGAGTACTAGTGAGTGTGGTTCTCATGTGAGATGCAGTGAGATAGAGAGACATCCCTGTGGTTGAGCACAGATGGATGTGCCCCTAGTGGTTGAGCACTAGTGGTTGTATGAGATCCCTTGTTATATTGTTCAAGAGTCAGACTTACCTGTAACCCTATTTGTTATGTAAAGGGTATAGGTCGGCCCCACCTTAATGTAAAAGATAATTAATGTAAAATATAATTATCATGGTAATTATTAATTATATTTTGAGTTATTGAGGTCGGCCCTATTATGCCAATAAACACATCATTTGATGTGACAAGTATTATATAAATAAAGGTGAATCCCCATTGAGGAACCACACTCAATATTGTTACATCTCATGATTTCAGAAGTTGTGGTCTGAAATTATGAGAATTACAACACCCTTTAGTGTGCTAGGTTTGGTGATGGTGTGGGAGGTCTTTCTCTTGAGAATATAGAAAATGATTGGTTGGGTTTTCTTCCCCTGTTGAGAAGGGTTTCCCAGGATACTTCTTGTGTTCTTATGCATGGTTATTCTTCTTGTGATCTTGGTTTGCTACAGTAGTTATGGTTCAGTTTATGCTAAAGAGTAAGAAAAATTAAAAAAAATGCATCAGCTTACCATAAAATCAACATGGTATCAGAGCAGGTCCTCAAGATGACCATCTGCACATTGATTATTGAAGAGAATCATAATGTACATCTTTTTGTTTAAAAGGAGCCACAAGTTTGCAAGAAGTAAAGATCACCAAACCACCGGCTCACCTAGTCATTTCCCCACCCGGCCATCATTCTATCATGCTACAGGATTAATGGAATCCAATGCATAATTTAAACATGTCATGCTACAGGATGTGTAGGGTCAGAGACAGTGTGCCATATATCATTTAAAGAGTGATTAAAATTGCATAGGTGACATGGGGTTACAATCCAGGAGTTCGAAAGGTTAAAATCAGCGTAGAGAGGTTCTTCCAACATATTACAACGCATCCATGATAGGCCAAGAGTTCAAAAGGTTAAAGGGTATCTCAAAAACCGCAGGCCTCTAAAAGTTGTTGCAGAAGTCTGGGTGCCTAACAACAAACCCTTATGGACTTAACCACAAACCTGTGGCAACATAATTAAGGAATTTTAACCCGCGGACCTATGGCATCACTGGTAAATTGATTTTCGATGGAATGAGGTGAAACTTTATTAACAAAAGGGAGGTTATGCACAACCTTACAAGGATACAGACAGGGATAGGAAGGTGATTAGGAGGGTAATAAATCTCTATTATTTCCCAACCCGATTTAGCATTTCAAAATGCGCTAGGTGGAGTAGAATCATATTCAGACACAGTTGGAATTTAGAGTGTGAGGAGTGCAAATGTAAAACCTGTATGCCCTATCTGTTGCGGTCTTTCAAAACTAAGTTTGGTGAAGTAGAATCTTAGATATAAGTATTATATCAAGACACAATAGCATGCATTTTTATTCAAAGCCCTTCAAACACAATTCAATAATCATGTCGTGGCTTCAAATGCCATCACTTGCAGTGAGAAGGAATCACCGAGTACTATCCCAACTCCCTTTTAGTCATTGCATTGAACTCATACACCTAAAATATGAAAGGGACAATGCAGTATCCCTTCAAGTGGGAGTGAAGAGCAGGAGTAAGAAGATTGCAGAAAATTGTGGTCTTGTAATGCGGAGAGGTGAAAAGAAAAAATCCACTAAACTACAGAATTTGGTTCAGTTGATAGTCAAATGCTCAGAGGTTATTGAGCCATCCAAAAGGGTAGAAGTGGTAGGTATACAAGCTAAGTATAAAATCCATCTACTGGAAGTAGCATGATTGGCTAAAAGATTACTTGAAATAAATTGGATTACTGAGATTATGGTTAAGAGACATGAACAATGTGAATATGGAGTCATAACTAACATTCAGTAATAAGGAACATTGTCAAGGAATGAAGATTTTGTTTATAAAATATCTTGAACTAACACAACAATTAGAGACGGATATAGAAGATGTATTGTGTTTTATATTGAAAGGAAAAAATATTCCCAAGTACTAATTCATTTCAGAAAATCAGAAAATGATGAAGAAATGGATGTGTCATCCATTTGAAAAATAATCAAACATAAAGTACTGTCCAAATAATGAAATCTTGAAGACAGTTGATGTGAGAGCCTGTAATGTGCAAAGAAATCAACATTAGCTACCCCAAGAGAAGTCAAGGAATGTCATTGCTCATCATGACATTGAACAACAAGCAGAACCTCCATTGGTGTACACTCTCAGGTATGCACTTATATATATTATTTGCATCATTTTCATAACGGTACTTGCAGAAGGAAGGAACCCTTGGTGCAATCATGGATCCAGAGGGATCTTAGTATATACAAAAGAGAAACATACTGGAAGTGAAGACTCCATGTTTGATTGTTTTAATTATCATGCTACATTACAAGTAGGTGTTGTAGCTGTGACAACAATCCTTAAATTATTTTGATTCTAGAGATCTACTCATGAATCTCCTCTAGGATATATTCTTGTCTTGTTTCATTTCATTTGTTTCCTTGTTCCAAGCAGGTTAACAACAAAGGAAAATGTTTTTCCTTCCAAACTTCAGAGGGAGTCACTTGACTCAGAGGGAGTCAAAACTATTTGAGAAGAAGGAAAAGACAAATACCTTCTCCCCTTTAGAAGTTCAGAGGGAGATAGTTATTGATCCAGTTTTTCCAGTTGCTATTCCCATAGACTTTGTAGTAGGCCATAAAAGGCATGTTTGGGCTTGAGAAAACTATGAAAGAGGTAGAAAGACATGCAGTTGATGGAAGTGTCAAGAAACACAAAATGAGACTTGTAGTTAGAGGATTCTCACAAGCAGAGGGAGTAAACTATGATGAGACATATTGATCCAATAGCCCAATGCACTTCCATCTGTACTACTATCCATGAGTTGGAAACTACATCAAATAGATGGATTCTTGATGAGTTTGGTTTTTAGCAAGAGTGTTGTTGATCCAAACCTATACTATTACATTGTTGGTGACAAGAGCCTGATTTTGATGACTTATTCAAGAAGTCGTGTTGTTACAAGCAAGCTTTGACTTCTGATTTTGAGATGAAGGATCTGGGTATGAGGCACTACTTCTTGGGATAAGAAGTATGACAGAGGACCAATGAGACCTTTCCTAAGTCAAGGAAAATTTACAATGGGAATATTAAAGAAGTTTAGTATGACATAATGAAAAACCATGTCTACACTGATGGTGATGGATTTGACGAAAAATAAATGATGATGATTCAGATGAGATTGATCCACATGTGTACATACAACTAACTAGATCATTGATGTATCTAGTTAACATGAGACCTGAAATATGCTATGTAGAAAATGTTCTTAGACAATCCATGAGTCATCCAAGACAGACTCACTGGATAACAATAATGCATGTATTGAGATATATACGAGGCACAGTTGGATATGGCCTGAGATATGCCTCTAGTGTGAACTTGAGTTTGTTGGGATATGCCGATATAGATTGATCAAAGAGTACAGTGGACCGGAAGAGAAAATCTGGTTGTTGTTTTACCTTGGAGTTACCATGGTTTCCTAGTGCAACAAGAAACAAAGCTCTGTGGCCTTGAGTATCGCAGAAGTAGAGTATATAGCATTGAACGTGGAAGTATGAGAAGTAGTGTGGCTTCTGACAGATTTATTTGATCATCAGATGGATCCTATTATTACTTGTGATAACCAGAGCTATGTGAAGCTCTCTGAGAACTCTATGTTTCATGATAGATCAAAACACATTGAGATAAAATATCACTATATCAGAGACATGTTGTACAGGAAAGAAGTACATGTGCAGTACCTTTTTACATATGAGCAGATTGCAAATATCTTCACCAAACCTCTTGCCAATATGAAGTTTGAGTACTTCTGTGAGAAACTAGCTTGGTGAAGATTACCTCCCTAGCTAAGAGGGAGTGTTGATGATTACAGCCAGGACGAAGTTCGAGTAATTCCATGAGACTTGGCATGTTGGAGGATGCCTCCCTAGCTGAGAGGGAGTTTTGATGATTACAATTGCGTGAGACATCCTCCAGAACACAGACCTAAGAGAGAGCCCCTGATTTGGGTGTGTGGTTCCTATTTGAGATAGAACTGGAACGTTGTGTTGCCTCCTCCTTACAGAAAGTTGAGATGAACTCCAGATGATTCTCCTATGTAACACAGTGAGAAAGAAGATCTATTGAATTGGACATGCATGTGGCTGAGCACAGGTGAATGTCTAAAATCCCATGAGATGGGTGCATTGTTCAAAGATAGAAATGATACAATGTATTAGCCTCCTCTGAGCAGAGAGTTGAGATGATGAACTCTAGATAACCCTCCTATGTAACATAATGAGAAAGAAGATATGTTGAGTTGGATGTGCCTGTGTATGAGCACAGGTGAATGTGATCCTAGTGGTTGAGCACTAGTGACTATGGTTCTCCTGTGAGATGCAGTGAGATAGAGAGACATCCATGTGGCTGAGAACAGATGGATGTGCCCCTAGTGGCTGAGCACTAGTGGGTGTATGAGATCCCTTGCTATATTGTTCAAGAGTCAAACTTACATGTAATCGTATTTGTTATGTAAAGGGTACAGGTCAGCCCCACCTTAATGTAAAAGATAATTAATATGGTAATTATTAATTATATTTTGAGTTATTGAGGTCGGGCCTATTGTGACAATAAACACATCATTTGATGTGACAAGTCTTATATAAATAAAGGTGAATCCCCATTGAGGAAACACACTTAACATTGTGTCATCTCATGATTTTAGAAGTTGGGGTCTGAAATTATGAGAATTACAACACCCTCTTGTGTGATAGGTTTGGTGATGGTGTGAGAGGTCTTTCTCTTGAGAATATAGCAAAAGATTGGTTGGGTTTTCTTCCCTTGTTGAGAAGGGTTTCCCAGGATACTTCTTGCGTTCTTGTGCATGGTTATTTGTCTTGTGATATTGGTTTTCTACAGTATTTATGGTTCAGTTTATGCTAAAGAGTAGGGAAAAAAAATGCATCATCTTACCATAAAATCAACATACATAACGCATAGCTACAGATTGAACACAGAGATATGTTACAGGTTGATGTGACAAAGGCATCAAGGTGTCTGAGTTTCAGAAAAGGTGAAAACCCTAGCTTTATGAAGGTGTATGCAGGCTGCAGTATAAACAGGTCGCATACATACACAAGCTACAGTATAGACAGGGCACATACATATGTAATTTGCATCATATACATGTCGCGTACTTGTTTCTATTTGTTGGTACAGGATGACTTATGGTACATGATTAATTATAGGCTATTGATACAGGTTGGTTGCAGGTCGTTGGTACAGATTGGTACAGGTTTACAGTGGTATTCCTCATAGTGATAGTGTGGTAGTGGTTTCATCATTTGACACTTATATTTCAAGACGACAGGATGGGGCAAGGAAAGGGGGTTGTATCTTCCTTCCAGTTGGTGCCAGAGAACCAGGGAGTTGGATATTCCTTCAGGTTGGAGCCTGAGAAACTAGGTGGTTGTAGCCACCTTTCGGTTGTATTTGGAGAACCCAGCGGGTTGTAGCCTCCTTCTAGTTGGAGCTGGAGAATTGGAAGTTGGTGCTTCCTTGAATGTAATATTCACATATAAGAAAAGCATCTCATGGTTTTCTCCCGCATTGGGCTTCCACGTAAATATTGGTGTATTGTGCATTGTGTGTATTTGTTTGTTATTGTTTATTATGCATTGATGGATATTAATGTTTATGATACAATAATATATTGATGATGAACAGATGACTATTGATATTATGGTAGATGCGGGAGGTATTTACCTCCACATGTAAACCTGAAAAGAATAGAATACTCCAGGAAGCAAGAGAAACCCTAATGAGTTGGCTAATAACCCTAGAAGACTTGTCAGCTCAAGAAGATAATTTGTATTAGGTTATTAGCCTCCAAGAGAAGAAGTCGACCAGAAGAAATAATAATATACTAAATAGACAGGTACCCAGAATGAGAAGTCAACCCAGGCAGTGAGCCAGAATTAGTAAAATTATAGGAGACCAGTTCTCCTTCTGGTAGGCAGTCTTAGTATTACAGAGCAACACTTGTGCGCACTACAGTTTCCTAGTTTCTATGCATGTTTGGATGAGAGTTGTCGTTGCAGCTACTGGAGTTGGCAGTTACTCTTGGACTATCTCTTGGTTAGGGTTTGGACTATCTGATCAGCTCTTGTTGGTGCGCTATCCTTGGGTAAAGGTGCGCTACCCTTTGTTTGGCTATCTAGCTTAGGGTTTTCTTCCGAAGTGATTCTCTGTCAAAGTTAAGGTGCTTAGAGGGTGGCTTCAGCCTATGGTTGGGTGACAATAGTGATATTATCAATGGTAAAATGAGCACATCCATTATATTCTAATAGGTTATGGTCCCACCCCTCCTTCATTCATTCAAACCACTGGAAGGAAACATAGCCGTGAGGATATTAAGCTCATTGAAGAACTCTCGCTAGGGTTTCTAGCAGGAGCAGTCACCATACCATTGTCTCTAGGGTTACTAGCAGGTGCAGTTGTAGAAACCCTAAAACCTCTCATTGAGGCACCTTAAGTGAAGGTATTGACCTAATATCTAGATAGATCAGTGTGCCCTAGCCTAGCGCATCTCCTGGTACTCTCAGCAAGCCAAGATGTCAAGTTTGATTTTCTGGTCAAATCTAGGGTTTGACCAAGTCAAAGCAGCCATGACTTATCCTATGAAGTCAGAGAACAAGTTAGATGGAGCCTCTAACTTCAAAGAATGGAAGACAAGGATTGACCTCATCCTTGCCAAGAATAAAGTGTTGGATATCATGAAAAGAAAGATCATGGAATAAGAGTTCGAAGAAGGAAAAGAGAAGGAACCACAGAACGTTGCAGTTATGGAGAAGTTCAAAGATGGTAACATCAATGCCATGAGTATCATAGTGGACTCTATAAAAGACCACTTGATACCCTACATTTCCCATCTTGACTCATCGAAGAATATGTATGATGCCCTAACAAACCTCTTCTCAGTCAGAAACATTGGACAAATAATGAGTCTGAAGAACGAGCTCCATGACATGAAGATGAATGATGATGATAGCATAACATCATACCTTGTGAGGATCTCCCAGTTAAGAGATCAACTACAAACTATTGAAGAGATCATTTCAGAGAAGGAATTGGTAAACAATACTCAATGGTCTTCCCAAGACATGGGATTCATTTGCCACAAGCATGAACACAAGGAAGGAGTATCTGACATTTGAAGAATTTTGGACTTGTTGTGCTCAAGAAGAATCAAGGATCAGTGCAAAAGAGAAACCTCGAAAGAAGTATGATGATCAAGCCTTCACAGCAATATTCAAGAACTTCAGGAACAAAAGGAAGTTTGGTTCAAGGAGGAAGACAAATCAAGAGAAAGATATTTCAGAAATACAATGCTTCAACTGTTGAAAGTATGGTCACTACAAGAATCATTGTCTCGAGCTATAGAAAAGGAAGGAGAAACACGAAGCATCAGTTGCCAAAGAAAAGGAACCTACAAATAAGACCAAGGAGGATGAAAGAGACTTCTTCTTCTTCTGAAGGTAACAATATTCTTCTTAGTTCTTGTACATATCTTGGTTGCATAAGTCTTTGTACATATCTTGTATATCTATCTCTTAGAAGATAACATGTTCCAAGAAGAACTATACCTATGGAAGAACAACAAAGATAAGGATTTCTATCATTATAAAAGTCAAATAATACACATCATGTGGAAGCTATTACAATATAAGCCGAAATCAGAATCCATCATGAAGAGACTTAGAAGAAGCAAAGACATGAAGAAGTCAGCAATCAAGAGGAAATTGGAGAAAGACTTATGATGTTTTGTAGAAGACAATAAGACGGAAGCGTGGACTCTGTTAAATGGAGGGAGCCGATTTTATGCACTCATACATGAAGCAAGGATTAGGAGGGAGCTAATCCTATGATCCATTGAAGATGATGAATTATATATCCATGGTAGCAACCATGAAAAGCAATACGTGTTTAGTTCGACCTAGAAGAAATCTTCTTTGAAGAGAAGCCTTAAAGTATCCCTGGTTGTCCATCCACATTTGTGATCCTATGATGAAAGAAAGAAGTGGAATCTTTAGGGCATGGAATCTATAATAAACTCCATGGACCCAAGAGCTAAAGAGAAACATGAGGAAGAACATGAAGATTCCAAGAAAGAAAGAGAAGCCAGAACAACCAGTGATTGTATCAAGAATCACAAGATTACCAGCCTGATATGAACTCACTAAAAAGAAATCAAGTAGAGGTATTGAAAGTTGTGATGAAAAATAGTGTATGAAAGAATTATAAAAGTAAGCAATGTGAGATCCAGAACTAGAGGTTCTTCCAGATGGAGGGAGAAGACTATGATGATTACTTGTCCCAGTAAACCAGATATACCTCTACATGAGCCAGCATATCGTCCACAATATCCATGGATTGGAGCTTACAGATCAACCTCAAGGATTTGAGGTATATCAAAAAGATACCCTTATATGTAGATGGAAGAAGACAACTTGGTGAAGAACCTCTAGTGCACAGCAAAAGCATGGTGAATATTTTCTATAACAAAGATATTGTATCAAGATGACTACTCAGTAGATCAGATCTCATGATGACAGAAGAAGTGCCACATGGATATGTTGTATTTTTCCAACAATGATATACTCTATTGGTCAGACCTACATGAAGACTTCATAGAAAACCAGTGTTCCAGACCGAAGTACATTTGAAATCAAGCATTACATTATCTGTGATGAAGTCCAGAAAGGAGAAAGTGGCTCTCCAATACATATCTCCACAGATGAGCAGATAAGCAGACATTTTGGTAAAGCTTTTTTCCAAGATGAAAGATTTTGCATACTCAAGATGGAGATTGTGGAGACGAATTTCTTATTGAAAAAGAAAGATATGACTCCTAGGTTGGGAGGGAGCACTGATGTATTATTGATTGATGGACAGTCATTTTTCAGTTCGAAAAATGGTCCAGGATGAGCAGATTCTTTCCATTTCAGAAATTGGATTGAGATTTCTGACGAACAACGATTTCCCATTGTGGTTAACATGGGAAATGGTCTAGATTGTTGATGTACCATAGACAACGACTTCCCATTGTGTTTAACATGGGGAGTGGTCTAAGGCAGTCTCTCTTCTTGAGGGTTACTCAAGAAGACTGGCCCGCCTCGCCGGACGGAGATTTCTCATTGTGGTTAAGATGAGGAATGGTCTGTTTTGGATGTTGGTATAGGACAGTATTTTCCTCTTGTGGTTAACAGAGGAAATGGTCTAGACAGTCATTCCTTAGGGTGTATTATTTCTCTCCAAGTTTCACTTTGTTTAGTGCCGGAAGAATGGCCCAGGGTGGGGAATGGTCCAGGCTCAATAATTAGGGACAGGAATTCCTTAGGGAAGATTCATTCTCTCTAGGTTACACTTTGTTTAGTGTTGGAAGAATGGCCCAGCGTGAGGAATGGTCCAGGCTCAGAAATCAGAACAATCATTCTTCCTTGTTTGAGAAGAATAAGGCAGATAGCCCATCGTTGATGTTCTACTCTGAGGGCAGATATTCTTTCAGATCTCACAGATGTGAGTGAAACATTGGCCCAGATGATTCAGTTTATATTATAACATTGTTTCTATGTAGGTTGATATCAGATGATTTTTATGAAGACCGTATGACAGTAGATGTATACTACTGTAGTGGATGTGTTCCACTGTTCGTGACTATACGTCACTGATCAAGTATCTGTGTGTTACTTGGTGTGGAAGTTTACCACTGGATTGTAGTTGTATACTACTATGGATAGACACAGTTGTGTTCTATTGAATGGCATTGTTCTGATTGCCTTGAAGACTATCAATAGTGTTGGAAATGATTATCAGCTAGATGTATGATCAATGGACAAATTTTCCCTAGACGGAAAATGGTTCAGGACATATGTCCGAATTAGAAGAATGGTTCTTGTGTCACTCTATGGAATGAGTGACTTATCCAACATCATGTATGATTAATCAGATGGAGTATGGTTTCGAGAGATGATGTAGTTGATGACACTGATAGTGATGATGGTACTCATGATCTAATGATGAGATAATCTATATGACTATGTTGATGCTACCGGGGGAATGGTATGTTTGTGATTGATACCATTACCTTCAATACCTCCCTAGCTAGGAGGGAGTGTTGATATTATGGTAGCTGGGGAAGGTATTTACCTCCACGTGTAAACCTGACAAGAATATAATACTCCGGGAAGAAAGAGAAACCCTAATGAGTTGGCTAATAATCCTAGAAGACTTGTCGGCTCAAGAGGATAATTTGTATTAGGTTATTAGCCTCCAAGAGAAGAAGTCGGCCAGAAGAAATAATAATATACTGAATAGACAGGTACCCAGAATGAGAAGTCAGCCCAGACAGTTAGCCAGAATTAGTATAAATATAGGAGGCCAGTTCTCATTCTGGTAAGCAGTCTCATTATTGCAGATAAACACTTATGCGCACTTCAGTTGCCCATTTTCTGTGCAGGTTTGGAGGAGAGTTGTCATTGCAGCTGCTGCAACTAGCAGTTATGCTTGGGCTATCTCTTGGTTAGGGTTTCGACTATCTGATCATCTCTTTTTGGTGCGTTATCCTTGGGGAAAGGTGTTCTACCCTTTGTTTGGCTATCTAGCCTAGGGTTTGCTTCCGGAGTGATTCTCTATCAAAGTTAAGGTGCTCGAAGGGTGGCTTCGGCCTATGGTTGGGTGACAATAGTGATATTTTCAATGGTAAAATGAGCACATCCATTATATTCTAACAATGACATGGTCGAATAAGTAAAAAGAATATACATTGTGGTTTAAAGGATTAATAAGTGGTATAATTGCTCATTACTGATTCACCCCCCCGCTTAGTAATCCAACAATGAATGCACATTGAAATAAACCTTGAAAGTATACATGAATGCACATTGACATAAATCTTGAAAGTATACATGAATGCACATTGACATAAGCCTTTTTCAAGAAGGCCAACAATAGATGCCCAATTAGATAAAAACCAATTAAATAGCACTGAAGCAAAAAGACATAAACTCAACAAGTCTAAACTCTGATTGTTGATTGGATATGAAGCATAAGGAAACTTTCTGAAAGTGGTAGAATGAAACCAAGATGTTTTTCCAAATAAAACATCTTAAACATATTTGGTTACAAAACAAGTACATCCACCACCTTGTAGAGTCACTAGGAGCGGAAACATAGGCTTTTTTATTTCCATTGGAATTGATATCCACAACTTAAGGTCAGATATGAAAAAATAATGTAAGCAATGACAAACTCAATGCAAAGGAAATTCCAGAATGTTGGAATAACTCAAGCAACAACATTAATTTTGTGGTTCAAGACAATATCTTAAAGGATTTGGATCCAAATAACTGCAAAATGATAGAGAAAAAATGAACCTTTGTTGTGAACATGGGGACCAAGTTGAACAACAAGACTTTCGACAAATATTTCAATGACACAATTGTTAAAATATCCAATGTGCTTGTTTTACCATAGACAATATCATTATTGTCACCCAACCATAGGCACGCAGCCACCCCCAAGCACCATAACCTTTTATAAATAGAATGATTCTAGAAGCAACACTAGAACCAACAGATAACCAAGAGAGTGCATATTTCTCCATAGATAGCTCACCAAACAGAAAGTCCCAAATACACATAACAAGAACAATACTTAGCTACAACAGTTGCATTTGCAGTTGCACTTACCAAGAATACCACCAAGAGTGTCACCAATAATACCACCAAGAGATACTAGAAGGTAAGGCACATATATTAGGTTAGATAGTGTTACAGAGAGAGACCAAGAATCACCCCAGAGTATCCACCTTCCTATCTTGCAACTGCAGCTCCAAACTTGCGCTATCCTTGACTAAGAGTGAGTGAAGTGAGTGTGTACAAATGAGCTAGATCATCTCTTATTTATAGTGGTTCTTATCACTTGTTTGGGCCAACTTGTCCTTTTAGAAGATAATACTTTAATAATAATTATTTTACCAAGACGACTTGTCTTCTCGGGTTTTTACACATTTTTTTATGGTTTCTATTGCTTCTGGAATATTCCATTATATCCAAAGGTTACACATGGAAGTTGATACCTCCCGTTTCTACCATAATATCAACACTCCCTCCTAGCTAGGGAGGTAGGAACTGTAATGGTCTCAAACACATCAATCCATTTCACATGGCATGGGCAAGGCTCACATAGTCTTGTAGACCATTCTACAGGTAGCATCATCATATCCACACAGGCTATCTCATGATCACACAGATCAAGTCATGAGCATCATCATCACTATCCATCTAGATGGAAAGTATCTCCAACACTATTGGTTGACACACAAGCCTAGGGAACACCTTCAACACTACTGGTAGTCTCCATGGAAATCCATTAGTAGTACACAATTACTACAATGCCATCCAATATATCACAACAGTGTCGATGCATAGCAATATGCCACTATTATCCATTGGTACAAAACCACTCCTAGTAGTGCACAACTACTATCTAGTGACATACAGTCACTACCAATGGAACACATCCACCACAATAGTACATAGCTACTATCCAAAGACCCATAGTCTCCACTGCAATCAACTAATAGATACATAGGCTATCACCATGTAGTAAAACAGTCTCCTGGAATCAAATCATATCATCGTCTGCATCATCTCTCGAGGCCATACTCCATCTGAGTAATCGGGCATGATGTTGAATAAGTCATGTGCTGAACTTAGTGCACTCAACAAAATGTCTCTCATAAGTCACTCACTCAACAGAGTGATACAAGGACCATTCTTCTAATACAGGCATACGTCCTAGAAGAATAGTTATCCCAACAGATGTTGAATGCCCCACAATGGCTACAAGAACCTTCCTCTCCAGAGTATCATCTCTAAGTCGTACTAGCATGATGTGAATGCATCATATCTAAGTTGTAATGGCATGATGTGGAGTGTCATCTACATCATCTCTAAGTCGTACTAGCATGATGTGAATGCATCATATCTAAGTTGTATTGGCATGATGTGCGTCATCTCTAAGACATACTAGCATGGTGTCAATGCTCTATCTCTAAGTTGTACTGGCATGATGCGATTCACCTGCATCATCTCTAAGTTGTACTAGTGTGATGCTACTGCATCATATCTAAGTTGTACTAGCATGATGCAACTCAAACATATGCATCATCTCTAAGAAGTACTAGCATGATGCTAATGCATCATATCTAAGTTATACTAGCATGATGCATCTCAAGACATATGTATCATATCTAACTTGTACTAGCATGATGTTGAAGCATCATATCTAAGATGTACTAGCATAATACCAATCAACAATTTGTCAACCTAGACCATTCTCCACAGGGAGAATGTTTCTCCACCATCACACTGACTATCCATGATGCCATATATCAACACCCCCTCCCAACCGAGGAATTCATATTCTCCCTTTCAATCAAGGGAGCAATCTCCATGAGTCCCAGCTTGTCCCTCAAGTATGAAAAATTTATCTTGGACAAAGGCTTTGTCAAAATATCATTTTTCTGCTCATCACTGGAGATGTACTGAAGAATCACTTCTCCCTTCTGGACTTCATCACGAAGAAAATAGTACTTGATCTCAATGTACTTCGACCTGTCATGGAACATGGGGTTATCTGAAAGCTTCACACAACTCTAATTATCACAATATATCACAGTCAAATCCAACACCTAATCAAATAGTCCAGAAACCAGCTTACAGAGCCATACTACTTCTGTACGAGCATCACAAGCTGCAATATACTATGCTTTTGCAATGTTGAGTGCCACAGACTTTTGATTCCTACTAGCCCATGATATCATAACAGATCCCAAACTAAAACATATACAAGAAGTACTATTTCTGTCATCTGCACTCCCTGCCCAATTTGAATCAGTAAATCCATGCAGTTGTACGTCACTATTTGAGGCATATCTCAAACCATAATTTAGCATCCCACGAAGATATCTCAAAAATGTGCTTTGCAGCTATCCAATGCTTATGTCTAGGTTCCACCTAGAATTGGCTCAACGTGTTCATAGCAAAGAAAATGTCTGGTTGGGTATTCACAAAATAAATTAATGATCCAATCAACTAACGGTACAAGGATGAGTCTACTGGATCAGAATCAGAGTCTCTCAACTTCCTCAGATTTGTCACCATGGGAGTTTCCATGGATTTGCAATCCAACATCCCAAACTTCTGAAGAATATTTACAACATACTTCCTTTGCCCCATAAATATTTCACCACGCTTCTACCATACTTCTAGTCCCAAATAATAATGCATGAGACCAAGATCCTTCATATCAAATTCAGAGGCTAGCTCCCTCTTACACTGAATAATGAGAGGCTTTGCACCTGTCGGAAACAAATCATCAACATATAGTAGCAGAATCATAGGTGCATCATTCACAACCTTGTAATAAGGATATGGATCAACATAGCTCTTGGAAAATCCAAGTCTTATCAAGTAACTATCAATTTGTGCATACCAAGCTCTTGGAGCTTGCTTGAGTCCATATAAAACCTTCTTCATACAGGAGTTTCTCTCGGGTGTACCTCAAAACCTTGAGGTTTCTCTATGTATACTTCTTCCTCAATTACTCCATTGAGAAAAGTGGTCTTTACATCCATCTGATGTAAACTCCAACCCATGGATGCTACAAGAGTTATGATGGCTCTAATAGAGGTGTATCTAGAAAGTGAAGAAAACGTCTCATCAGAGTCTTCTCCCTCCTACTAAGAGAACCCTCTAGCCGCGAATATTTCCTTGTATTTGTTGATACTTCCATCCACTGCATGATTTATCTTGTAAACCTGTTTAGAAGTGACTACATACTTTACTTCATATCTAGACACAATTTCCCATACATTAATTTTCATGATGGATTGATATTCTTCCATCATAGCTTCCTTCCATTCTTTCTTCTTGACTAACAACCAAATATCCTCAAGTGTTCAACACTTGGATTTTTTCCCAAGATAGCTTCTTCTGGAGTCATGTTCTTCAATATACTATGAGGACTTCTATTCTGAACATATACAGATGTCATAGCTGCTTCTCCCCATAGAAACATGTATATATTATGGTCATTCGTCATTGCATTAACAAATTCTTCAATTGATCGGTTCTTTCTTTCTGCCACACCATTCTATTGAGGATTATGTGGGACAATTGGCTCCCTCCTAATATTGGTTGCTTTAGAAAAGGAAACGAGTTCCTTGGAGGTGTATTCTCCTCCATTATCGAACCTTAAGATCTTTATCTTTCGCTTAGTGAGAAGGTTGTCATTTGTTCCACACACATCTGAGTGAACGATGTTCAAAATTCCTTTTTCTTACCACCCTTCCTTTAGAATTGGTACTTGGTGATATCACCTGCCTCATCACTTGATGCGGTCATATGCTCCATGTTTGCAACTATCACTCTAGCTCCTTCTCAGAGCTATCACTTGTGACCTTCCCAGAACAAGAACAACAAGAGAAAAATTATTTCCAATAACATTTTCATAAGAACATATCTATGGTAACAAGGATCATAGAATTACCAGGGTGACCTACTTGGGAACAACAAATATCTCCTAGAGGAGATGTTAGTTCATCAAACAAGTGCAATAAGAATATATATCAATGCAACCAAGTATACCTAGCAGTCATAGAACCTTTCAAACATTGTTGTCACAACTATAGTGTTTACTAGTACTGTGGTAACTATCAAATTTGATATGTGCAAATTGAAACTTAACAATTTTTATCAATCAAACCTTGAACCTGGAGCCTCAACTACTTGTTCCTTTGAATGTATTGAATCCAAGAAAATTTCTTGGAAAAGGTCTCATGTACATTCCCTGCAAAACAAACTCATGCTTTGTTGGATGATATAACATGAAAAACATATACAAGTGCATACCTTTGAAATTTGCAGCATCGTTCAACTTGTCTTCTAATCTGAAACTAGACACCATCTTGACAAGAAGAGGTTAGAAACTGAATAAAAAAGGTTCAATGACTAGAACATGATAGAATCTCTGAAATTTCAACTTTGAATACAAAAACAATTTTGAGCAAAAGTCAACCTTTGACTTTGACAAGTCAACCTTTGACTTTGACTTTGACCCAAAAACTCAAACTTGACATTTTTATAGCTGAGAGTACCAAGACATGCGCTAGGCTAAGGCACACTAGAATATCCAAGAAATTAAGTCCAGTGCTTCACTTAAGGTGCCCAAAGAGTTGGATTAGGGTTTACTGCAACTGCAAAATCAGAAACCCTAGTTACAACTACAACTGGTGCCACAACGAGCTTGACAAAGAACTTCCACTCTACCTTCCAGCGGTTAGACTGTCCTGAAGGTGGTGTGGTCCCATAACCTATTAAAATATTCGATGTGTTCGTTTTACCATAGGCATGCAACCACCCCCAAGCACCATAACCTTTTCTAGATAGAATAATTTCGGAAGTAACACTAGAACCAATAGATAACTAAGAGAGCGCATCTTTCTCCAAAGATAGCTCTCTAGACAGAAAGTTTCAAAGAAATAGAACAAGAACAATACTCAACTGTAGCAGTTGTAGTTGCACTTACCAAGAATACTGCCAAGAATATCATAATACCACCAAGAGTGTCATCAATAATACCACCAAGAGATACTAGAAGGTAAGGGACATATCTTAGGCTAGATAGTGCTAGAGAGAGAGACAAAGAATCACCCCAGAGTATCCACCTTCCTATATTGCATTTGTAGCTCCAAACTTGCGTTATTCTTGACTGAGAGAGTGAGTGAAGTGAGTGTGTACAAATGAGCTAGATCATCTCTTATTTATAGTGGTTCTTGTCACTTTTCTGGGCCGACTTATCCTTTTAGAAGCTAATACTTTAATAATTATTATTTTATTGAGTTGACTTGTCTTCTAGGGTTTTTACACATCTGTTTAGGGTTTCTCTTACTTCTGGAATATTTTATTCTAGCCAAAGGTTACACATGGAGGTTGATACCTCCCGCAGCTACCATAATATCAACAACAATCACTTAACTCCCAAACCAACTTAACCTATTCCCAAACCTACTAGTATTAGAAATATCTAGGTTTTTATCAAAAGAACATGTTTACATATTTGGTTACAAAATGGGGCACATCCACCGCCTTGTATAGTGGTTGTGCGAGAAAGTAGCATCTTTATTCTATCTATATCAATTGAGATCCATAACTTAAGGTCATGTCCTCTTTGCATTATGTTAGCGCCAATAATAGATCACCTATGAACAAATCATTGAAGCCACAACATTGTATGCAAATTTGATTTTTTTATCAGGATGTACATTTCTTGGTACAACCATGCAACATCATTTCTATTCATATCCAAACTGAAGAATATTGGTCAAAAAATTACAAAGAATTTTTTTTTTTATTCCTTTGTTGGCATAGAAACCACCAGAAAAGTTTTTCTTGAATTCAGAATGGGTAAAATACTTTGAACAAGAATGTTTAAACCTCATCATATTTTAGGGATAATTGTATACTAAATATCAAAAGTCGTTTTTTGGGCTTGTTAATTTAAAATGAGGAGTTTATAATCAAATACTGCGTCATTGTTCCTAAGGGAGGTTAATTATATTTTATTACTCACAACATGGCAACTCATTTCAAAGACAAATGTGTAGAATGTGGGAGATGTCTTTTCTGATGTTTCTCTTATAAGTTTTGGGTATCTATTGTTCATTGCAGTTGCATTGAAAACAACAATGTTTGGGATTTTTGCAATGCTTCTTTGCAAGTGGATAAACTTGTCTTGTAACTAGAGAATTTAGTGATAAAGAGAAA
>SNQJ01S0180389.1:19457-31430 GCA_010110895.2 Picea sitchensis | reverse complement strand
TCAGCATGGCGTAAGCAACAAGGAGGGCGCACTTCTTGGCATGGTACACTTGGTTTTTGGCATGATATTGCAGCCCAATTGAGCAGCTATCATTAGGAGATCGTAGAGGAGGATCAATGTCATTGTTTCCTTGCATTTTGGGGCCATTGCAGCCCTCTAAAGTAGTTGTTATATCACTCAGAACAGATCTGGAAATTACTACTGTTGGACCGCCATTTATAATAAATAAACAAGCAAGGATTGCGTGGAGGTATTTGTGCTTTTGTTGTGTATTACTTTCATTTACTTCTATGTTTATTCTAGTCTATGTTCCACTTGAATTCATGCTGTTTTAGACAAGTTAAACACAAAAACATGGATGGAAATGCAAGCTACAGCCCATGCATGCAAACTGTTTGACATAATGCCTCAATGAGACAAACTGTCACATACATAACAGCAAGCAAATAATCATAACAGCAGACACTTCGGGGGTTATCAGGAGGTTGTAACCCATCCCATTGACCCTCTAAACACATCAGTAATCCACCACTAGAGTTGGGACATCAAGAGAGTTGATTTGCCAAAGAACTTTTGAGCAAACACGCAAAGTGTTTGACGAAAGTTCTCAACCAGTTAGATCTGATTTTAATATCAGATTTGGTTGGGGATCTTACAGCTTATGCTTTGTGCACCCTATTAAGCTAGATCATACTCCCAAGTCCATTGCACCTGATCTAGCTGTTGTTCTCTCTAAATTTTCTGAAGTGTTTTCCCCTCCAGAAGGCCTTCCACCTCAGCGTCCCATTGTGCATTCTATCGACCTCATTCCTGGTGCTTCTCTTCCTAATGCCCCTTTGTACTGCTTGGCTCCTCGTGACGCTGAGGAAATTGAACCCCAACTCCAACAACTTCTCAATGTCGACCATATCCAACCCAGTTGCTCCCCTTGCGCCTCCCCCGCCTTCATTATTCCCAAAAAGGAGAGTGGTGAGAGGCATTGAGTCACGGATTATCGGGCTCTCAAGAAGATTACTGTCAAAAATCGCTATCCTCTCCCTCGTATCGAAGACTTGCTTGATCAGCTCAAAGGGGCAAAGTATTTTACAAAGATAGATCTGACGGCGAGTTATCACCAAGTGTGCATGGCTTCTCCCGACACTTGGAAAACAACCTTTAAAACTAGATTTGGGCTCTATGAATGGATGGTGATGCCTTTTGGCCTCACCAACACCCCTGCCACATTCCAGAGGCTCATCAATGATATATTTCGTCCTTTGTTGGGCGCATTGTGGTCATTTATTTGGATGACATTCTAGTCTTTCGTAAGACTTGGGAGGAACACTTACAGCATGTGTACAGCGTACTCCAATTGTTGCATACCAATCACCTTCAACTTCAAGTCAAGAAACGCAAGTCCTCCTTTGGCCATACTTATGTCTCTTATTTGGGGTTTCTCATCGATCAGGAAGGTGTCTGTCCTAATGCTTCTAAAGTTCAGGCTAGCACAATGGCCTGCTCCTCAATCTGCACTGGCCCTTAAAAGTTTTCTCGATGGCATCAATTTTTACAGGAAATTCATTCCTCACTTCTCTCAGTTGGCAAAGCCCCTTCATCATTTGGCCAATCGGCCCACTTTTCTCTGGACTCAGGTGGCTCAAGAGCAATTCTAGCGCCTTAAAGAGGCCCTTTGTTCAACACCTGTCCTCTATTTGTTCAATCTTCATCAAGCTTTTGAAATTGAAACCGATGCCTCTCAACATGCGATTGGCGCAATTCTTAAACATGGAGGACATCCCACTGCTTATCATTCTGAGACATTGGCTCAAGCCAAACAACACTACAATACCTACAATAAGGAATTCTACAGTTTGGTCCAGGCCTTAAAACAATGGCGCCACTATATCTTGGGTAAGGAGACCATTCTTCATACTGATCATCATCCTTTGATTTTTATTAATTCTCAATCTAAGCTCCAGGAACAGCGTCACTTGAGGTGGTTTGCTTATCTACAGTGGTTCCACTTGGTCATCAAATATAAGATCAAATATAAGAAAGGGGCCACCAATCTCATGGTTGATCTCCTTAGCCGCCCTCCTCCTCAAATACTTCAAATATTTTATGTCTGTTGTGTTGCTTATGAAGATTGGAAGCCTCTGACCCTTTCTTTAGTACCATCTGGACTTCCTTGCAACAACCTATTGTCATTAACCAAACCCCTTTCCTAGACTATCACAATCAGGATGGTTGGTTGTATAAGTTTGACATGCTATGTGTGCCTACTACTGATCACCGCCTTGTTCTCATTCATGAAGCCCACACCTCCTCTTATGGCAGGCACTTCGGCACATTCAAAACTACTCAGTATCTTCAGCGTCACTTCTTTTGGCCTGCTTTACAGTGCCAAGTTGAGCAATTTATCCGATCTTTTACCCTCTGCAGTCAACATAAGTCGGCCAACCACAAGTATGGCATGTATCAACCCTTACATGTTCCCTCCCATCCCTGGGAGTATATCTCTATGGACTTCATCATCGGTCTTCCCATGACCTTTCGTCATCATGATGCCATTTGGGTGGTTGTGTGTCGCTTCCCCAAAATGGCCATTTTTGTCCCTTGCACTAAGATTACCACTGCAGATCTCTTTTTCACTCATGTGTGGACTCATTTTGGTCTCTCCTCTAGCATTATCTCTAATCGTAATGTTTATTTCCTCAGTACATTTTGGAAAACTCTCCGGTCTCTCTTGGGGTGTCACTTCAAATACTCCACTTTTTTCCATCTGCAGATGGATGGACAAACCGAAGTTGTTAACCGTAGTCCGGTCCATGCCCTCCACATTCAGTTTACCAAATCTAAACAGTGGAATGTCTCCCTCCATATTGTCCAGCACAGTTATAATATGGCAGTTCAAGTTTCTATTGGCTTGTCCGCTTTCGAAGCTTGCTTTGGGTATCAACCTGTTGCCCCCTATGAGTTGCTTGTACAGCTCCAACCTTCTGTTACTCCCCGACAACAAAAAGAGAAAACCTCTGCCTCGTCCTTTTTGCAAACCTTGGCTCGTAAACAAGCTCAAGTTTATGAGGCTTTACAAGCTTCTCAACATCATTATAAGGCCCATCATGATGTGCGCAAGCAGCCACTCTCTTTTGCCACTAGTGACAAGGTCTCGTTTCACATGGAGCGCTAACGTTTTCAGTCCCAGCGTTATCACAAGTTGAAACCCCTCCGCTATGGTCCTTACACAGTTCTACAGGAAGTTGGAGACAATGCTTATCGCCTCGACTGTCCACCACAGTTGGGTATTCACGACGTGGCAAATGTGAACAGTCTCAAACGTTATGAGCATCCACTCCTGGAAGAAGGGGTCACCATCTCGCACCCCTCTCAGTTGGTTCCAGATTTCCAACCACCTCTCCTTCAAGACACAGTGTTGGATACACACACCACCACTACTCTCACTCAGCAACACACTTCCTTTATGGTGGGTTGCAAGGGTCAACTTCCAACCCAAGCTAAATGGCTATCACAGTTCGTCGTGTCTCAAAAGTTTCCGCAGTTGCTCACGGAAGTCGAGACACTTCCGAGCTTAAACAGGGAGGAATTGGGCAGGTTGGAAGGCGCACTCCCCAAGGAAGAGAGCACACATCCCAAGGCAGACCAACAGGGCGCTACCACAAAGGTGCACCTCCTTCCAAATGCAGCGCACTTCACCACAAAGGCCACATGGGGCACATCTATACCTAGGAGGTTGGGCACAAGTCCCAAGGACCAAGAATCGGTCAACTAAGATAGTTGTTAGGGTTTGGGACCTTTTCTAGCCGTTGGTTAGTTAGAATTAGTACTCTTTTGATCAGAACCATTGTATGTTCAGCCTATTCTATATAAAGGCTGCCTATTCTACTAAATAAAACGAATGGTTCATTTTGCTTGCTCATGTCATGTGTTGTTTTTGTCTTTCTCTGTGAATGTTCTTTGGCTTTTTCTGCAGTATTGCAGATCAAATCTGTTCTTAGCTTTGGATTCAGTCACCCCAAGTTTCCCCATCAATAGACAAGGGTTAAATAAAGAAACTTACGACCAGACATGGGAACCTCATGCTCTAGGGTGGATAAAATATAACTTTAACATGGCCGCAAAAGGTAATACAGGCCCAGCAGGGGTTTTTGGGTTCGGAACTGGTTTTCATGTCAAGTTCTTGGAGACTAAAACCAACAATCAAGTGGAGATTGAATGTCTGCCTAGTCCTTGGAGTAAAGGAAGCTCTTAGAAGAGGCTTCAAGAAGATTGTTTCTGAAGAGGATTCAAAATTGATAATTGATTATTGATTCCAAGCAGATGAGGGCACTTCAAAAGCTATATTTTTTGCATACAAGGGTTTGAAAGATGGACTACATGAAGATCCCCGACAAAATTCTGGAACCCATGTATGTAATTCAGAAGTCAGTTTGACAGAAAGGCATTTCTCCAGCAGACGGCACTTGGATAATTTTGTTTATCTATGCTTTGTTGAGAAAATTATTGTATTGGCTTCACAAAAATGTCGAAATGGTCGTGGGCTTGAGCAGCTTTTGGCTGTCTTTAGCTTTCAAGGTTACAGCGTGAGACTTGAATCTGACCAATGTACTGACGTTCTGGGGCAATAAAAAACCTTCGTTTTTATCTTTTAAAGTAAAGAATACAAACACAATGCGATGCAATACAAGTAAAGAATTTGATAAAGGAAACCCTAGCTCATCGTAAATTTCATGACAGAAAGCCAAGATGATTTTAATGAAGTATTGTATATACTTTAGTAAAATGTAGAAAACTGTTGTAAGCTGGAGAGGCTTTTGACCGTCTTTAGCTTTCGGAATTACAGGATGAGACTTGAATTGACCCCGTGTACTGATATTAAAAAGGTAAAATTAAAATTTTAAAAACAGCATGATACAATACTAGTAAGAAATTTAATAACAGAAACCTGAGATGATAAAAAAAAATCATGACAGAGAACCTAGATGACAGAATAACTCCCTCAAAAACAATGACATTCGGTACGGCAAATCAAGATGGTCCAAGTAACGAGAAAAAAAATCACATGAAACCCTAACCTAATCTTAACTCTAAAGACCCTAACCTAAATTTATTTTTCTATTTTTAGCATACTAGACAGTTTATACTACTAGTATTTCGTTTCCTAGAGGTCGACAACCAATGAGATGGGTGCGTCCTCGACGAGATCCGAACCTTTAACAATATGGTCAGCAAAGCCTTATTGATGAATTGTTGAAGTTTAACAGGTATTGCGCATATTTAACAGGAATTTATCTCACCGAACCCTGCGGTTGAAAGGAAGCCGTGAGGAGCTGATAGGCTAGGGTAGACGCGAACGAGAGCCGGAAAGACGAAGCCGCCTCGTCCCGTGGCGTTCCACAGGCCGCACAGATTCGAGAGTTGGGCCCCAGAAGCAGCGAAGCCCTGCATTTATGGCATCGAAATGGTCCGGATCCTGCATTTGCCACTACCTCCTCTAATGTGGGTAGAGGATTTGTTGATGTGGATGGATTCGATCCCGCGACCTCCAGCAAGTGGGATCTGATTTTCTGGAGCAAAAGAGTTGATGCGCCTTCCACCGCCATTGTTCAGTTCTCCGTTATTTTCCGTTGAAGCTTCCGCAATGAGACAATGAAGAGTGAAAATATCGCACATTAAATATTTAGCACGTTCTCTAATACCAAAGTCATTAAATACGCCAAATCCATTGGGCTCAAACTTTTTACTAGTATATAAACGCTTTTTAATTTTAGCGGACCCTATATCATAGGGTTGGAAAGAAGATGTGATTTGTTTTAGATTTGAAATGGATGTGAAGATGTGCGTTTGTGAGAAATGCATATATTTAATTTCACATTTTCTATTTTAACGTATAATTATCAAGTTCGATTTAATCTTTAACTCGATTAAAGAATTAGAAGACATAGAAATCTAATTCTGATTGATTATTGGATTTGGTATAATTTATGAATTGTTGATTCTATTTAATTTAATGGAATTAAAATTTATTTTTGTGTAAGAAATTCATTTATTGCAAATCTTAAAGATGTATTTTTCTCATTCCTATTCTTTTGGACTATGGTATTCATAATTTGTTTTTTTAGTTTTTGAAAATTGAAGTTTTTACTTTTCAATCTGATGCAGCACTCGTAGGAAAAGATTCTACTACCAAGGTTCACTACAAAACGATCTCAAGGTATTTATTATTTACAATATTTAATATTTAGAATACAATTTTCAAGTTTGAATTTGAGGCATATTGGATATCTTGTTCGACGATTTGATGAAATGTGTATGGATTCTGAAATAGTTGTATGTGTATTGTGGAGCTCATGAACCTATGTACATTAAATTGGTTAAAATTGAACCATACAAAAATGTCATTAGATAGTTACAATAATGAAACTTTGGAGATTGTTAACATTCATATATATCATAATATCATAATATAGCGAGCTATGTTCAATGGTTAACAGAACTTGGAAAAAAAATGGAAAAATTGTTAACATTCATATACATCACAATATCTCTTGGTATCACTCAAGAAGCCTATTGCTTTGTTTTACCTTGAAATTACTAGTTTGTATTTGTTTTTGAGCTCTAGAAAACTCGAGTGAAACCCATTTCGAAGTCTAGAATACCCATGTAAGCATCCAATGCAAGATGATGAGAGCAAGATGAAAAAGAAGACCAAGAAAAACTAGGAGGAATAGGGTTCCAATTACAACAGTAAGAGAAATCTTGGAAGGAGGCACCTCCACCAATGGTATTGAAGGCAAAGGAAGTTGGCATAATTGTTACACGTCAAATTTGTACACCTAGGTACCTCGCCCTAAGTGTCGCAAGTGTCGTAAAAGTGTCATATGCACCTTGCTAAGTGTCACATACACCTCGACACCGTGAAATAACATATGTCACAATCCCTAGTCAATGTGGAGAAGAAATATATTATATGAAGGTCCAAATACTATGTGCACATGAATTAATTATTAATATTTATGAAAAGGAAATTAATTTAGTGTGAGAATCCACCTCACATTTGGTTTCCTATTTTTAAGAGGAGGTTGAGGATCTCATGGAAGGTTGAAATATTTCCTCTTAAAATCCTTGAGAGATATTTCTATCACAAATCCTTCAAGAGATATTTTCTCCTAAATATCTTGGAGATCTTTTTAGTGGATCACGTTAGGATCACTCTCCATGGTGGTTAAGCCTCCAAATCCTATATGTGAGGACTTTCCATGGAGAAGGAGAAGAAGGAGTTTGATATCCAAACTTATGATCTTGGGAGAAAGCTTTTGATTTATGATCTTGGGAGCATCGTGCAAAGGCTGGACAAGGAGGAATTGGAGAATTTGTTACAACATCATCCATGATTGTAAGTAATCTCTTGAGTTCTCATATTAATATATGTTTGGCCTATTCCATTTTTAGTTTATGTATCTTTACACATATGCTTGTCTATTATTAGATAGATTTGTTTAATCTGAGCATCTGCTAGAGTAGAAATTTCCTAGATGTCTCTTGTTGTTCATGGTTTTGCAAGTATCAAGTTGTGTGAACAAGTTTGGATGTTGTATATGGTTTACAGGTATCAAGTTGTGTGAACAAGTTTGGAGATCAAACTCAAATTGGAGCAGCGAGGACATGGAACAAGTGCATCACACTTTCTTCCTTCTCTTTCTCTTTCTGAATAGTTAAGAAAATCTCATAGGAATGTTAGTGTCCAATGTTAGCATCTTTCTGTCTTGGTAGTAGGGGTATAGAATCCAAGAGGATATTCACTTGTCTGTAGGGGAATTTTCCTACAACAGAAATTGGCGACTCCACTGGGGAAGGACATTGACTTGTCTTTCCTTGGATCGGCTATGCCTTTTGCCCGTCTTTTAGATATTTTTCTTGTTTGTTATTGATCTATTTCCTTTCTCCCCTCTTCATTGACAATTTCACAAAATTCTGGCAATTATGGGTAAGTTTTTCTGAGTTTTTTGGCTCTGTCTGAGTTTTTGGGAAGGGTAGCGCTCCCCTGTAGTTCATCACATAGCATTGATCTGTAATCAACGCTCCTCTACAGCATATTACAGAGTGCTATAGCGCTCTGTGCCCTTGAGTTAGGGAACGTTGATCTCATGTTTTGGTGTTTTCTACCCTTTTCTGCTTAGTTTTTTCAGTCTGTCTTGCAAAGATCTTTTCCCAGAGTTTGTACATTGGTTTGTGGATTTGCTTGGGTTGAAGATCTGATACTTATCACTCTTTGTTGTCTTGATTTGAGCTTGCACCTTTTCCAAATTGCAAGATTGATTCTCCTTGTTTTTCTCGGTTTGGTTTGAATCTTGTGAAGTCTTTGGTTATTTGGTTGATTGAAAAGGTCTACAAAGGTTTGTTGGTCTTAAGTTGTTTTTCAAATCTTTCCTTTTTAAATGATTTGAGACTTTATGCTTACCACAACATGGCTTGGATTGCTTTTTCTTGTTGCTTGTTTTTTCAAGACATTTGAGTGGTTCCTCTTTCTCTCTATCAGTTTTTGGATTCTTCTTTGAACTTTTGTGTTTCCTTGAGTGTTTGTCGATTGTAGAGTCCTTGATTGAGTGAGTTGTCTTCATTCAGTTCTCGTTATCCTATGAGTGCATGCTTTGTTTGAAAAAAAAATTGCTTCGTGTCTTTTGTATTTGTATTTGACTCTTCCATTTTGACTGAAAGTAAAGGAGTGTTAAAGGATTTGCATTTGTTGTCTTTATGTATTAGAATCAAACAAAGAAAGATAGTTGCATTCTTTTTGTTGGGTAGTGTAGATAACTAGGTTGCATTTAGCAAATTGCATTTGGGAATTGGGTGTTTTTGTTGAAGAAAATTGAACCTCTTCTCTATCTGGTATGTAGGATTCATTGAAGAAAAAGATTTGCACCTCATCTTTTTGCATTCTTTTGGAGTCGAGTCTACAACATCATCAGTTTCAATTTCGCACCCTTGAGTAAACAATTGCCTTAAAAATAAAGCGCTTATAAAATTGATCAGACATTTTTATTTTTTTCTGGTAGCGAACCTACATTAGCAAGTGTAGGGATTTGGAATAGGTTGTGAGGATAACTTTCCAAAGCTATCAAACAAACATAGAATCTTGTGCTAGAGAGCGGTAAATCTAATTGTTCGTATAAGCATAGTTGGGATCCCCCTCTCACACAGGGGTTATGCATGAGGCCGTGTTCAGGAGAGCAACGAAGATTATCCCTCCAAGGCTTAACCGTTCGTAGTAGTCAGATCGTATATTGGGGGTTCTTCTTGAGGTCCAATTGTCTTCATTTAGTCTCAGTGCTTCGTGAATTCTGAATCCGTTCAGGGTCCTCTGGAGTTATACCGGTCCACTTGTCCTCAGTTCTCTTGAAGGATTTYGAACTTGTTATCCTACCCATACGTTCGGACTCGACTGTCGATTGTACCCGCCCAGAGGCTGACTGYGAGTTGGTGACCTTAGTAGCCATAATCTTTAGGGTTCTTACACAAGGTGATAGTGAAGGGAAGTCTTCGTTGTACCTGGAATAGACGTTGGTCAAACTCACTCGGGCTCCTTGGAGGGTAAATCCACATTTATTGCGTGGAAGCTTGCACCAAGGCATAAGTCTGTTGAGAAGGTCGCCAACGTAATTGATCCACCCACTCTATCCTACCCCCTTCTTATATTGATCTTGTGATGTTGGATTTCATCACCAACTAGTAGTTTCATTGTAGGAAGGTTTGTTTGATTGTTTGCTTCTTAGATTTGTAGTGTGTGTTGTTTGTTTTCCTTAGTGGACCTTAGGTCGAGTCAGTGTCAATGGCGTCAACTCCTGGGAGTACCAACAGAGGAACCCCTTTTCTCGGGGAACCTTTTGTCTTTCCTTCTTTCAGAAACGTTGGTCCTCCATGCATTGCCACACTAAGTCTTCCGAGACTCACGATCGGATTATCGGTTTGGTTGTTCCCCACTCCATTGATCTCGAAGCTTCCTAGTGCTTCGAATGCACCTAGTGCTTTAGATGTAAGCACACCACCCACACATCAACCTCATGTCAACCTTTCTCCTTCTTCACCCGTCAGGTCTCCTTCCCTTTCTCCTTCTTCACCTAGTGAAAGCTCTAAAACGAGTAGCCAGGTTGACAAGAAGAAGAAGAAACAAAAAGAGAAGAAGAAGAAGAACCAGAAAGGGACCAAGCTTCCAACCATACCAGATCATGTTAGATCCAAGCAACCAACTACTATTAATCGTACTGGGAGTGTTGATAAAGTCGACAAGTCTAAAACGAAGAATCATAAACCCAAATTCCCTTGCAGGATTTGTAAGGTAACCACTTTCTAAGGGATTTCCCTGGTCTCCCCAAGGTCTTAGAAATGTGGTTGTCCACATCATCATCCCCTGTGGGACATGTTGGTGACACCCCGTCGGCTAGTGATAGTAAGGTTGGTAAGAAGAAGAGAATTGTTCAATTTCCTTGCTTGTTATGCGAAGGTGATCATTACTCTCACCTTTGCTCTCATATGGACGAAGCTTCTTATATTTTGGAAAAGCTTCAACTTACAACTGGTTATCGTAGTATTTCTTCCAAACGGTCAGTAGTTGATGGACTGGTCAATCTGGTACCATCCTCGGTCAGTCTGGTTGATCAAGTGGTCAATCTAGTTTCATCCTCGGTTGAACCACTAACCCAAGTAGTTGATCCAGTTCTGTCATCGATCAACCCCTCTCTTCATCTGAAAAGTGAAACCCAAGTGACTGATCCAGTTTCGTCACCGTTCAGTCCCACTATTCATTTGAAGAGTGACAAAGTGGTTGATCTAGTTTCGTCATCGGTCGATCCCACTCTTCATCTGAAGAGTGCCAAAGTGGTCGATCCAGTTCCTCCATTGATTGATCCCACTCCTCCCTTGAAGAGTGCCAAAGTGGTGGATTTGGTTCTGCCATCGATCGATCCCACTCCTCCCTTGAAAAGTGCAACCAAAGTGGTTGATCTGGTTCTGTCATCGGTCGATCCTGCTTCTCATTCAAAGAGTGAGGATGTCGCTCAGGTATACCTCATTAATATTGATTCACCCGAACAAGGGGGCACTCCGCCCATCCCGATGGCACCCCCTTCGAGCAACCGAATGATTTCTATTAATTGAAATCATTTGACAGAACCTCGTCTTCCCTCTTACGTTCCTTTCCAAATCACCGTGCAGGTTTGTGATAAGAATATTCCTAACACTGTAATAGGTGAAGGTTCTTATGTTAGCATCTTATCTGTGAATGCTTTGCAAGCTTTTGGTTCCCCATAGCTTGCGCTTGTGACTCATAATATGTTGACCTTTGATAGAAGAGTTAGTCAACCTTTAGGGATTCTTCCTCGGTTTCTGGTTACTTTGGGAGGAAAAATGGTTTACGTCGATGTGATGGTAGTTCACGACCCCTTGGACTTCAATCTTCTCCTTGGACAGGACTATGTCTACATTATGAGAGATTTTGTGTCCACTCTCTTTCGAGTGATGTGTTTCCCTCATAGTGGAAACATAGTAACGATCGACCAACTTTCATTCATTGACCCTCATCATATGGTCGACCATCCACTTTCCCTGAACGATCTGTACATGTCAGTGATGTCTGCCCCGTCGCGGGTCAATTATGTAACAACCAGGCCCATGCATTCAACCCTGCACGAGAGGGAATCTCTCCCTTCTCCTGACTTAAATTCGGTAGTTGACATGGTCATCTCTTCGATGGGGCTATCAGAGCCAGATCTCCCTATCCTTGTCAAGGTCGTCGACATGTATTCCTTCCAGAGTACTTTTCTTCCATCTAGCGAAGATCTCTTGGAAGCCATGATTGATGTCTGTCCCTTGATGATGAATGAGTTACCAGGGTTACCTCCGGAAAGGGAGCTTGATTTCACTATTGAGCTAAAACCTGGTGCAGAACCAATTTCCAAAACTCCGTATCGGATGACAGCG
>SNQJ01S0180388.1:3535-18574 GCA_010110895.2 Picea sitchensis | reverse complement strand
CATCTTGAATATATTGTGATCTCCATGTGTTGATGAATCTTGTATGCACTTAATAACTCAATAAATTAGTAGTAGTTAGTGATTCCAAGAAAGAATTTGGTTTGGGATCATTACAGGACCCTATTGCATTTCATTGTTGATAGCGACAACCAAAAGAACCTCATCTCAGCTGAGGTCTTCAAATAGTTGGGGTTTTTGACAACACCACACCCGAAGCCATACAGCATTGGGTGGCTTCACCAGGGACTATATCTCTCAGCCAACAATGTCGCCTGTACTATGGCATCCAACCCTTGAAGGATGAGGTAGTGTGTGATGTTGCCCCTCTTGATGTCTGTGATGTTTTTTTGGGGCAACCATGTATGTGGAAACATCATGTTGTTTATGAGTCTCAACCCCATAGTGTCATTATTACTCTGGGGAGTCATCTCTATAGGATACCAGAGGTAGTTCCGACTATTGTTCCACCAAAACAGTGCCGCAAGGTAATCTCTCATGCTGCAAAATTCAGCCTCTTCGTAGTATGTTCAAAGGATGCATAGAATGACACTGCAACCATTGCATCCTCGACACCTTGTATCCAGTAGAAGAAGATTGTAGAATAGAAGGAATATATTGTTTCTTCACCTACGATGGTTCCTACACAATGCCCCATCAATCCCAGAGACAACATGTTGGTGGAATAGATTCAACCCCGCCAACAATAGGTTCATGACATCCTTCCATAGACCAAGCAACACAACTTCTCTAGTAAGGCACACAACTCACCAAGATTCAAATTCAAAAAACACTTTCCCCTCTTCCCTGAGAACTCAATGCAATAGAGACCATTGCTTCCTAAGAGGGGAGAATTGATCTAGGTGGTTACTGGTGGCCACCCACCTGTTCAAAATTCCAATTGGCTCATCTTGACAATTTTCAATTCAACATATTTCTATGTAATGGGGACATTTCTTTGTAATTGTGGGTTTTTCACTGGCTATCCTGAAGCCCGACATAGCATCCAGGTGGATAATGGTGGTCACCCACCTTTTCCAACTGGCTTATTTTGGAAGTTTTCATGTCAATACAGCTTTCTGTACTTTCAGGGCCATTTTGGTGCCCTAAACAATGTTTTCTTGGCTTTCCATAGTTATAATATAGATAGAGTCAAATTTTGAAGGCATAATGCATAGTTCTTGAAAAGATCTTTCCAGCAAGCTATCACATGCCTAAAATGGAGATCCTATGCAAAAGTTACGACCCCAAGAAGTTGATGTACTAACTTACCCCAATGGGGCCCACATGATTTTTGGCACTTCATCTCATAAGGTTAGGTTTTTGGATGTCTAGGGTTTTGGAATTCATGTTTATTATAAATAGGCCTTCAGATCCTCATTGTACTCTGTAACACCCCTATTTCCCCCAGCTTGTAATTAATCATAAAATATGAATACCATGCTAAGGCATGTGGACAATGTAAATGTACTATTGTTAAACTGCCCATAACTGACTGTTGGGGGGTGAAGCCTTGAATTACGAGCCATGATATCTCTAAAGGAAAGAAATCATTTAATGAAAAAAGGACCAGTGGTTGAATCATCAAACACCCTCATGAATGGAAACATGGTCTAGCTGGAGGATGTCAGCTCGAAGTACCACAAAGACCTGCAGACCCAAGCTTCCTTCTGACAGAAGGAATAAGAAAGGTCGAAAAACCTTCCAGAGAAGGGAAGGTAAGATACATACAAAGACACAACAAGAGAGGATACATGGGGGACAAGATCACAAGCCCGTAAGGGAGATGTGTGGACCCAAAGGAAGTTTCGCGAACACGGCCTAAAGGACCCGAACTTGAGCTTGATGGTGAGGAAGCATCTGATAAACCTCACAGGGTTGTTGTGATAGAGAGAGTTTCTCTGAGAGATGGCATAAATTCCCTAGTGATATCATGGCTTGGCACAGGGGTGGCCAGAGTGATAAGAATGAATTCCTCTGAGCCTATGGTTGGGTGGAAAGTTTCACACCCACAGTCAGTTAGTTGGATACAACTTGTAATAGATAAGTATTCTCATACCGTGTGAAATTGAGATGTAATTGTGTAAATATATTACGAATGATCCAAGGATGGATATGTTTTCTTAATGATGTATATTGTGTCCCTTTTGGTGTCTGCTTGATTGTGTAATTAGGAAAGTAAGAAATTATATGGATTGTACATGTTTTGTATTCGTAAATTCTTGCACCCTGTGGTGTCTTAAGTTAGAGCCACGAACTGTGAGTTCATCAACCTTGGGCACAATTTCACGTACGCATGTCGAAACTCCTAGTCGCTCTGAGTCCCTTGGAGGAGGGAGTCTATTAAAGCTCAGGAGATATAGTTCACATATGCACAAGATCTCTAAGAGCTAGGAAGAGACTGAGAACCACTTAAGTTCTAGAGTTGAGGGATGAACGTAGGGGGTGTGTGGAAGAACCCTTCCAAGTGTTAAGTTCAGGAGGAAGAGTGCCAAGATCTTAAGCCTTTCAAAGCTAACAAAATTCAGGAAGAGTAATGAGGTTGAAGTATCGAAAGAGAAGGTTCCTTTGGTTAGGAATCATTGCAGAGCACGAAGATGAAATTAGTGGAAATGATAGTTCACGACCCACAATCAACCCCCATCGTTGATCTCGTTGGGAATGAAATATCAACGACTAGGATTAGAGAGCACTTCTAAGATTGTAGAGGTTGGACCCCGCAATCACTGTGAATCATCAATCTATGAATGAAGATCAAGGGTGTGGAATCATTGCGGAGCGTGGAGGTGAAATTAGCGGATGCGCTAGTTCACAGCCCATTATTCACCAACACATTTTATCTAATCGGGTTGGAAGATCAATGACTGCGGTTAGATCGAATTGGGTGAGTACTTTCCAGATTACAGAGGTTGATCTCTCTGATAAAGAGCACACATGTTGGGGCCTCACAATCACGGTGAACCATCAAATCTGAGCATAAAAGGGACGATAGTCGATCGATCTAAGATAAAGTGTACAAGTTTTAACCTTTGCGTGCCCAGGAGGATTGACTTTCCAAAGTCCTGAAGTGATTTGGGACCATCTCTCGCCAAGAGGGATAGGTGGCATAAGTCAGGGGACTCCAGGTAAAGACTCAAAGTAGGTCCTGGTCATTGGTCGCCCAGAGAAGTAGTGTCAATAGATCAGAATCTTCAGGTGAATGTACTTCAGAAGAAATGAGGGTGTAGAAGATTGGAACTACTGAAGCCCGAAGTGCCAGAGTTCACCCTGATCATTGATAGTAGGAGATTCATGTCTAAAGATCTGACACTCCAAGATGATTTCACTCTGGAGGTTTGTGTTGGTGAGTACATGAGACTCCCAAAGCACCAAGCCCTGAAGTGATCTAAATCCATTGATTTGTGGGAGACATGCATCGATAGATCATTAACTCTAGGTAAAATCCTTTCGGGAGAAAGTGAGTGTGAAAAGGTAGAAACTCCTGAACGTCGAAATCCCGAAGTAAACCAAGACCGTTGCTTGGGAAGGACGCGTGGCACATGATCTATGATTCCAGAAGAATGTACTCTTTGAGGATGAATTGTTGGAGCGTTCAGATCACCCAAACATCAAAGTCCCAAAGTGAGTTGGGACCGTTCATCACCAAGAAGGGCACGTGGTGAAAGATCGTTAACTCCGAGTGAAAGCACTCCAGGAGAACATGAAGAATAAGAGTTTGAAATCACCGACTTGTGAACAACCGAAACAGTCCAGAGTCGTTGATTTGCAGAGAGGACACATGTCATCAAATCACGAACTCCGAGTAAAATGTTCCAGGAAAAATGGAGCGTGAGGAAAACTGATATTTGAGACCTCCAAAAGCCAAAGTCCTGAAGCGGATGAGAGTCTTCAATTTGAAGTTGGACACACAGTGCTATATCTAGAACTCCAGAGGAAAGTGGAGGGGGAAAACGCCTAAGTCCTAGAGGATAATCTCGACCATTGATCAACAAGGCAACTAAGGGGCGATTGATCTGGTTGAAATGGCCAAAGTTCTGAAGAGAAATTAGAGCCACTGATTGAGGAGGACATGTCGCAGATGATCAGTTATTTCAGAGAAATCACACCGAAAGAAAGAAAAGGTTTGAGAATTGAGGTTCCTGAAGCCCGAAGGGAGAAATCAATCACAACCATTGATTGAAAGGGAAAAGTGTTAGTAGATCTTCCACTTTGGAAGATTTCCATGTTGAGAAAAGTGAGGATTGAGAAAGAAAACTCTTGAAGGTCGACCTGACAGAGAATATCATGGGCGTAGATTGAAGTGAGACAGGTGGCAGTAGATATGAAGGTCGGACTTCGAAAGATTTACGAGCAGGAAAAATATAAGAGTTGAAACCCTCAAATCCTAAAGTCTGAAGTAAATATGGATCATCAGATCCAGAGGAACATGTGGTGACAGATTGCAAGTTTCAAATAAATGCGTCTAGATTTTCAGTTAAGAATTGAGAAACCCAAATTTAGAAGAACTGAAGGGATCGTAGCTGTCGATCTACAAAAGACACACGTCAGTGGACCGTTAAATTCAGATAAAACCCATTGGGGGAAAATGAGAGCTGAGATTTGATATTTTTGAAGCCTGGAATCCCTAAATGATCAGATTCATCGGTCTAAGAGGATACGTGGCAGGAGATCTGTCATTGTGGGAGAAGGCGATGTTTGAGAGTTGAGAACTCTGAAACCCAAATAGCGATACAAATCGTGTTCATTGATTTGAAAGGGATAGATCTAAGCCGTCAATTCAAAAGCACCGTTAAGTTCATAAGATCAATGGTCCTGTCGCATTGCAAGGACCGAAGGTGTGCAAACTTTAAAAAGTTAAGGGTGGGCTGCAATCTAGACCATGGTTTTGGAGAAAGGACACGTGGAGGCTCAAGGAGAATTGTGGGGAGAAAAGAAGTTTGGTTTCAAACCACCCTTGGCCACACCCGCAATCACATGTTTACATAATTTCATCGCCCAAGGTCATATCAGGGAAGGGACTTATCAGAAAAGGATCTAGTGCCCAAACTCAAATATTTTGCAAGCGTAAAAGGGGAAGGTTGCAGGTACCATTAGACCTGCACCCGAAAGTCGAAAGGGTCTGCGTTTAATTACAAAATGAGACCATAAAGCTCTCAAAGAGTCGTTTGGCTCCAGAATCAGATATCCTTGACCAAGAGGTCGGACTGGTTCCCTAACTTTCTGAATTAGAAACCATGGATGGAGAATCTATCCTTTAAGAAAAGAGAAATTTTTTATGCCCGTCGTGGGTGTGTTACATACTCATCTTCTTGTGAATGAGCATAGCCATCACATCTCTTCTCAGAGATAAGATACCACCATTCTAGCGAGTCTTTTACTCTGTATTTTTATAGTCTCTATACATTTATTTCATTAATAGAAATCATGTATTACTATATTTCTTTGTTTTTGGTAATATTTATGTGCACTTAATTGTAATATCTCTACTTTCATTTCGATCCAAAAATAATATGGATCATCTTTTTCATAATCTATGAACTCATGAGCCATTTTTGGCATCATATGGCACACTTTGTCGAGGCCATGCCACATAGAAACAAATCTTTGTGATCGAATATACTCAGTTTGAGTGGTTTCATGTGCTACGGAAACTCCTTTGTGATGCCCATCAAGGCATGAAGGAAGTAAAAAACATAAATATTTGGTATAATGGGAAGTAGAGAATTCAGTGGAAAGTTTTGAAAAAGAAAACCAAGGTGGAAAAGGGTCAAGACTGGGAATTCTATTGGATGCCCCAAGTCTTGGATTAAAACTCATCATGCTAGATCATGTCGGTTTATAAAAAGATGATCAATGGATCACCTCATCCTTTGGATTATATATGGAAACCATGAAATCCAGGATGGCCTTATCTGAAGGAAACTCAGTATCTATGAAATCATGTGAACTCAAAGAGTCAACAACCCCCTATGGGTGGAGAAGGATGATCACACTCCATATGAGAATGGAGGTTTTGATCAACATCAATGGATGTTGATGGGATTGATGTACCAAAAATATCTATTGTGGTGAGAGGAATGAAAGCTCCATATGATTCAACATCATTGTGATTAGGTACCACCCAAGGATCTAGAGACCCGAGGGATCCACTGGTAAATGAATAAATTGTGTTGATAGGAGCAATGTTGTCAACATGAGGTGGTGGGGGAAGACAGAATGTTCCTATGAGCAAAGAATCTTCAAACATCCCCACACCCACACTCATATGAGACTGTTGGGTATCAATGACAAAGGGTACATTAAACCTCAAATTGGATCCAATGTCTGGGGTCTAAAACATAAGTTGATCGATCATCACTATTTTCCCTTGATGAGGGAAGCATAAGACCCTAAATAATGATGAGACAACTCCAGTCATCTTGTAGAACCAAGTGTGCCTAAGTAACAACTTGTACTTAAGAGGTGCATCGACAACCTCCACAACAACATAGACAGTCTTACCACCTAACTGGATGGGTAAGGCCATGATTATCCCATGGAGATGGAACATATGCCCATTGAATGCTTTCAAAAATGTTACATAAGTGTCAAGCTTAGGTGAGCCAAAGGATTCAAACAAGACATAGACATGATACAAGTTGAAGCTCCTTCGTCTATCACAGTACAAAGGATATTTTTTCCCATCATTCTCGCTTTGATTTGGAAAGCGATTTGATGGGAAATCCTATGATAAACCCGATTAGAATAAAATGTTATCAAACTTGACTCTAAGGGATAAACCTCGCCTATGGTAGACGACAAGGCTTTCCATTTCACTGGGAAGATTTGGAGAATTTCGAGTGCAGACATGGCACAGGGTGCCTGGGCCAAGTCTTCCACAATACTATATTTGTGGTTGGCCCATGTATTCAGGTTGTGTGTATTTCATTGAAGAACACACTTCAGGGGGCAAAGAAGTGTGCCAAAGGAATGATTCTCAATATAAAGAGGACCACTGGGCTATGAAGAAGATGTTGTCTCATGAATGATAGGAGTAGGCTTGGAATTTTCATAGTTCTTGGCTTGAGTCTACAAGTTGATCGTCTGGTCACACAGGAAAACTATGGCATTTGAGAAATACCCCTCATGTTGAAGGGTACTTTCCATGCCCCCTTGTGGGAGAGAAGGATTTGTCACAACCATGTGTTGATAGTGAGGGGGAAAAAGCATGAGTTAGGACAACGAGCTACTAGGGTCCCCTTTGTTGAGCCATATATTGATGAATCTCATCCTCTCCGGGACATTGATGAGTAGGGTGGTCCTCCCCAAAAATCATGCAGGGGAATTGACTCTTGTTTTTCTCTTTTGCACCCCCTCTGAAATTTTTAAGTGGGAGAGATCACTTGCTCAATGTTGTAATTTTTCTTTTTATTCCTCTTCTTCTTTCCTCCAGGTTGTTGATGATTCTTTGGTTGCATGGATTGCACCAAATTCACCTTGGAGGTATGAGTAGGGAGCATTTCATTTTGAGTATTAGAGCCAAAAGTGGAGGGGTGTGACGAGATAGACATGTGACCCATCTAGTCAGTTAACTAGCCCAAAAAGGCATGGGAAACAAAACCCACCACACCATCGACATGGGGTCCTAGGGTTGGCTTCTTAGGATTTTTCAATGGCCTAGGAGCATGAAATATAAGATCATAAAGAGTGCCTAACTGTGAGTAAATAAAATCCAAGTGATGGGAACGCATGATGGATTATTCTTCAGTAGTTTCCCCGACCATAGCTACATCTTTGGAAATGGGTGGTAAGAGGGACTTAATGAACCACTCCATTAGGAGTTTGTCAGGAATTTGGGTCTTGATCATCCTACGTCTTCACCTCAACTCATGTATATGATTAAAAATGTGAATGGCAATATCTTGTCATAAAAATTTAAATAGCTTAATGTCATGCCTCCAATTTGACACCATTTGCACTGCCAGTTGACTCTTTTAACTTGACAAAACCAACCCTTTTTCCCATGATTTTCACTCCTTTCACCATATTTCTAATATAAAGGTCATTTCAGAGCTTGAGAGGTAAATTTGTTGGTTAATCAATGTTTTTCCATCGTTTTTAATGAATTGGGAAGATTAAGAGTTGTTTTTATTACTAATGATGGTTTCGAATAGTTTAGATCCTGTAACAGATATATGGATCTAGTAATCCACTTCCATGTTCAGCATACTAGAGTGGTTATAGAAGGAAACCGATCTGTATTTAGGAGCGGAATGACCTAATTAACATACTGAATACAATAAACACAAAGATATGAAGAACAACATAGATACCCAGTGAACATTATCTTCTATTGAATAAATGAAATAAGTTGAAACTGTAAAATTGTAGAACTTAAACACTTGCTTGAATGGTGGTATCTATCTCTAAGAAGAGATGTGGCTTCTATGTGCATCCGTCTAAATAGAATGATTACAATGAGGCTCCAAAGGCCTTTTTGATATTACTCATGAATTCCAAAACCCTAGACATCCAAAAACCTAACCCTAGGAGGAGAAATGCCAAAAGTCATGTCAGCCCCTATGGGTAAGTTGGTACCTCAACTTCCCAGGGTCATAATTTTTTCATACGACCTCTGTTTTAGGCGCGTGATAGCCCATTGGGAATATATTTTAGAGAACTACAGATTACACCATCAAACTCTAACTTCGCCTATAGTTTGACTGTGGTGAGCCAACAAAATAATGTTTAGGGATCCAAAACAACCCTAGAAGTACAACAAGATGTGTTGACATGAAAACATACAAAATAAGCTGGTTGGATTAGGTGAGAGGCCACCAATATCCACCTAGAATATTTGTAGGGCTTCAGAGAGCCCTAGAAGTGTAGAACCCATAATTACAAAGAAGTACAAAAGAACATGTTGAACTAAAAACAGACAAGAGGAGCCGGTTGGAATAGGTGGGTGGCCACCAATATCCACCTAGATCAATCCTCCCCTCTTAGGAAGAAATGGTCTCCACTACATTGATTTCCCCCATCAGGTGAGGAAACTTCTGCTGGATTTGGACCCAAGTGAGCCACTTGCCTTGGTGTAGGAGTTGTCCTGCCTTGAAAACCTGATAAAGATGGATCCTATGTTGGTGAGTGCCCTTGACCTGTGTTTCCACTATTTGATCAATGGATGCTTGTTCCATGCAGTCAGGGTTGGGATCTGTTGGTTTCAATTGTTTTGCGATCTCTGAGGTATCCAATAATGGTGGAAAATATGGCCGAAGGAAGTCCACATTGAACACTGGGTATAGGCCAAGGAAGGGTGGAGTGTTGAGCTCAAAAGCATTGCTACCCACAACCTTGGTGATAGTGTAAGGCCCATAGCGAAGTGGGTGGAGATTCTTATGGGGCCATCTAAGAAACTCCTTCTGCAAATGTAAACAGATTTTGTCTCCAACCTAAACTAGTGTGGTACCCTGTGTTGATCATGGTGCTTCTTGTACTTAGCATTGGATTTATACAAAATCTCTTGGACCTATTGGAGAATGTACTGAATCCGCTCAATGAATCTGGTGTATTTTTAAGTCTCAGACTGAACATGAGAAGAGTATGTCTGTGTGGTGGCAAGAGGTAGTGCAACATCAATTGGACCCAATAGTTGGAATCCCAGCCCCACCTGAAATGGGCTATGGCTGGTGGAACTATGGAGAGCCTTGTTGTAACTGTGATAAGAATAGGCGAGACTCTCATCCCATGTACATGGATTCTTAGAGTTGTACATGCGCAGGATGTTCACAATCATCCAATTAATGAACTTTGTTTGGCCATCTATTTGGGGGTGGAAAGTAGTGGATTTAGTGAGCTTGGTGTCCAACATTGACCATACGCTCGACCAAAATGTGTTGAGGAACCTACTTTCTCGATCAGAGATGATGGTTTGTGGTATCCCACAATGGACGCACACTCGTTCAAAGAAGAGCTTGGCAATATCTTCCATTGTGATACTCTTCTTGCAGGATGTGAGGATGGCCATCTTCGAAAACTGGTAAACAACCACAAATACGCAATCATTTCCTTGCTTGGCGGATGGAAGGAAAAACATGTAATCAGTTGAGATGGATTCCCAAGGATTCTTGGGAGTAGGAAGAGGGGTGTATAATCCTTCCTTCTTGATGGATATCTTGGCATTGGCACAGGCAGTGCAAAATCTGATATACTTGCTGACATCCTGTCGAAGTTTTGGCCAATAAAAATGTTTATGAAGAACGACCATAGTTTTCTCCACTCCAAAATGTCATGCCATATGACTGTAGTGGGCTTCTCAAATTAGCTTTACATGCTCGCTTGTAGGAACACAGAGATGGTTCAGATGGCATAATAGTTCGTCTTGAATGTGAAAATCGGTGACAGTCGCGCCTGTAGCCAAGAGCTGATAGGTGGTGGTGAAGTCTGGATCTTGTTGATAAAGTTGGGGACACTCAGATGCCTCATGTCCATAGGAATGGAGAAAAATGGTGAGTGCAACCACAAGATGTCAACCGAGGCATTAAACGACACGATTTGAGATCCATGTCTTATACTTGATGTTGAGATGGAACTGCTACAAGTAGGTGGATGATCCATATTTAGGAGTGAAATGAAATGATTAACAAACTGAATACAATAAACATAGAGATAGGAAGAATAACACAAATATCCAGTGAACAATATCTTCTATTAAATAATGAAATAGGATGAAACTGTAAAACTACAGAACTGAAACTTACTCGAATGGTGGTAGCTATCTCTGAGAAGAGATGTGGTTGCTACGCGCATCCGTCTGAGAAAAATGGATTAAAATGAGGCTCTAGAGGCCCTTTTCATATTACTCATGAATTCCAAAACCCTATACATCCAAAAACCTAACCCTAGAAGGTAAAACACCAAAAGTCATGTGGGCCCTATGGATAAGTTGGTGTAATTTGGTACCTCAACTTCCTAGGGTCATAATTTTTGCATACGACCTCCATTTTAGGAGCGTGATAGACCGTTGGAAAGGTATTTCATAGAACTACACATTCCTCCATTAGACTTTGACTCTGTCAATAGTATAACTATGGGGAGTAAAAAAAACAACATTTAGGGCCCCAAAACAACCCTAGAAGTACAACAAGATGTGCTGACATGAAAACATACAAAATAATCTAGTTGGATTAGGAGAGAGGTCACCCGTATCTACCTGGAGAATGTGTGAGGCTTCAGATAGCCCTAAAAGTGTAGAACTCACAATTATAAAGTAGTACAGAAAGACGTGCTGAATAAAAAACGAACATGAGGAGCCAGTTGGAATAGGTGGGTGGCCACCAATATCCACCTGGATCAATTCTCCCCCCTTAGGAAGCAATGGTCTCCATTGCATTGAGTTCCCACATTAGGTGAGGAAACTTCTGCTGGATTTGGCTCCAGGTGAGCCACTTGCCTTGGTGTAGGAGTTTCCCTGCCTTGACAACCCAATAAAGTTGGATCCCCTGCTGGCAATTTCCCTTGATCTGTGTGTCCACTATATGATCGGTGGATGCTTGTTCCATGCAGTTAGGGTTGAGCTCTATTGGTGTGAGTTGTTCGGTGATCTCTGAGGTGTCCAATAATGGTGGAAAATATGGTTGAAGGAGGTCCACATTGAATACTGGATGCAGAACAAGGAAGGGTAGACTGTTGAGCTCAAAAGCACTGCTACCCATAACCTTGGTGATAGTGTAAGGCCCATAACAAAGTGGGTGAAGATTTCGATGGGGACCAGTGAGACATTCCTTCTACAAATGTAACCAGACTTTGTCACCAACCTGAAACTGGTGTGGTATCCAGTGTTGATCATGGCACTGCTTGTACTTAGCATTGGATTTCCACAAAATTTCCTGGACCTATTGGCGGATGTGTTGAATCTTCTCAATGAATCTGGTGGCTTTGTCTATCGTAGAATGATCAAGGGAATATTCTTTATTTGTGGTGGCAAGAAGAAGTGAAACATCAATGGGTCCTAAGGGTTGGAATCCCAAACGCACCTGAAATGGACTATGGCTGGTGGAACTATGGAGAGACATGTTGTAACTATGTTGGACATATGGGAGACTCTCATACCATGTATGAGGATGCTTATAATTGTGCATGCACAAGATGTGCACAATCATCCGATTGACAACATCGGTTTGGCCATCGGTTTGGGGGTGGAAAGTAGTGGATTTTTTAAGATTGGTGTCCAACAAAGACCAGATACTCGACCAAAAGGTGTTGAGGAACCTACTATCTCAGTCGAAGATGATGGTCTGTGGTATCCCAAAGTGGACCCAAAATCGTTCGAAAAAGAGCTTTGAAGTATCTTCCGCTATGAAATTCTTCTTACAAGTAGTGAGGATGGAAACCGATCAACGACCACAAACACACAGTCATTTTCATGATTGGTGAATGACAAACGAGACATGTAATCCATGGAGTTGGACTCCCACGGCTTCTCGGGAATAGGAAGAGGGGTGTATAAGACTTGATTCTTTATGGATAGCTTGGCAATGGCACAGGCAGTGAAAGATATGATATACTTGTTGACATCCTATCGAATTTTTGGCCAATAAAAATGTTTCTGAAGAACGACCACAATTTCATCTATGCCAAAATTTCTTGCCACCTGACTATAGTGGGCTTCCAAAATCAGATTTGCATGCTCGATTGTAGGAACACAGAGATGGCCTAGGTGGCATAAGAGTCCATCCTGAATGTGAAAATCAGTGACAGTGGTGCATGTACCCAAAATTTGATATGTGGTGGCAAAGTCCGGATCTTGCTAGTAAAGTTGGGGCCACTCCAATGTTTCATGTCCACAGGAATGGAGCACAATGGTGAGTGCAGCCATAGGAGACTGACTGAGGCAGTTAGTGACACGATTGTAGATACCTGTCTTATACTTGATGTTGAGATGGAACTATTGTAGGTAGGTGGACCACTTCTGATAGCGTTCGTTTTGCAATTTCCCCTGTGTCTATATGAACTACAAAGGCTTTTGATCAGTGTGTATGATTATCTCTTTCCCAAGAATGTAATGTTTCCATTGACGGTAGGCTTGCACAATGGAATACATTTCCTTGTCATAGGTGGGGTATTTATGGATAGTATCAGAGAGTGTCTCACTATGGTATGCCACTGGATGCCTGTGCTGAGTGAGAACTGCGCCCACAGCATAGTCAGATGCATCAATCTCAATCTCGAATGGCTTTTGTAGATCGGGAAATGAGAGTACTTGAGATGAGCACAACTGATGTTTCATATCATTGAATGCTCGTTGTTTCTCCTCCCCTCACACGAACTTGGCCCTACCACTGCCCTTGGTCACCTCGCTGAGGGCCCATGCAATATGGGAGAATCCCAACACGAATCGTCGATAGAAATTGGATAGTCCCAAGAAGCTATGAATATCGGTCAATGTGGTCGGGGCTAGCTAGTCATAGATGACTTGGATATTAGTTGGATCAACATGTACCCCATGCTCATCAACAACATATCCTAGGTATTGGACCCTGTTCATGCCAAAACAACATTTTTCCAAGTTGGCATAAAGCTTGTGTTGCCACAGAGTGCTCAAAACCTGTTGAATATGTCGCATGTTCTCCTCCCATGTTTTGTTGAAGATGAGGATGTCATCCAAATATATGACTACAAAGGAGTTGGTGAAGGGTCTCAATACATCATCCATCAACCTCATGAAAGTGAATGGTGCATTTGTTAATCCAAAGGGCATGACCAACCATTCGAAGAGACCGTCTTTAGATTTGAAGGTTGTCTTCCATACAACAATTGGTTCAATGGGAACCCGGTGGTAGCCATACTTTAAGTCAATTTTGTTGAAGAACTTTCCCCCTTGAGTTGGTCAAGAAGGTCATCAATCCTAGAAATTGGTGATCCAAAAATGGAAGGAATTATTAACAAATTGGCATTAACAAGATGCTCATGAATGATTAAATATTTCATCCATCAATAACCATGCTGCAAATAAGAGAAGTTAACAACAATAAGAAAAACACAAAGAAAACAAGAACTTGATAACGAATTTCACTAATATGTGGCTATGTCTCCGGGTCCGCTTCCAAGTGGACGACCTGTTTATTGATCTTCAAATGCTCAAGTTCTCTTTACAATGGCTCCTTGTTGTTACAAATGGTCTGTTGATCTACTGTACAAGACCTAGTTGTGCATATGCACACATGCCTCAACAAACTCCTCTCAAAACATGACAAAATGCCCCTCAAAACATGAGAAATGGGCCAAAAACTCCAACTCTTCTTTACATTCCCTATATACAAAGTCCCTTCTCAAGCTCAATAAGCCTGGTTTATATAGTTTTTAGGCTCATTTGGGGAAGCCCAACTTCACACTAATATCTGGCCTCTTTTTGGGATCAAATCCCGCTCCAAATGGCCAAGAAATCTCCAGAAATGCCCAATCTAGGCCAAAACTATAGGAAAATAACCCACTGCTGTAACAAAAATAAAAATTAGCCCAAAGGGCCTGAGCGTGCCCACTAAAATAGGGTCACATGGTGAATTGTAATAGGATTGTGCCCCCCAACGAATGCACCCAACAACCTGGTCACCGCCCCTGAATCTATGGTGGGCAGGTGCTAACAATCTGCCCCAAATATTTGCACCAAGTAGTGGAGACAGGTAGTGTCGGGCCTATGGTTATGTGAGATATGCAAATAAATTTGTAGCCTGTGGCTAGGCCCCAAACCCCTTCCACCTCCACTTTACATTAAACCCAATTTATATATATTAATACAGATGTAACACCCTGTTTCCCCCCAGCTTGTAAATATAATTGGACTGGCCAAGAACTATGGCAAACTCATAAATGTGAATATGTGATGCAAATGGACCTTGAGGAAGAGGTCAATGAATGTGAATAACATTTTGAATTTATTGTAGGACTACTGAGAGGGGATGTGTAGAAAAGAGACCACGATTGCGGTGGAAGGCACCTGAAAAGGTGGCGTTAACTTCCACTGAGAATTAATACCGTATTTGGACTCCACTGGCCCGGAGAACC
>SNQJ01S0180387.1:0-19802 GCA_010110895.2 Picea sitchensis | reverse complement strand
CTAAAAAAATAAGGATCCTATATACATATATACACTGACTAGATATTATCCTTAAAAACGATGTGTTCTTATGACAACAATTTTAGTAAGTGAAAAATAGAAAGTAAAAAATAGGTGCTATAACTGGTTTATGGAAGAATTCTATTTCTCTCTCTTTTTTTTTAATAACAACCATACTTGACATGCCATTGGCACTTGCATGGTGGATGGTGTGTTGAGGAAATGTGACAAAGGGTGTGTGGTGATTTTATATGATTTAGTATCTTTAGTGACCAATTCCTGAGTGGTAGTTGTGAAATAGTTCGGACAACATATTAGTGTATAGGCTAGGAGGAACAAGGATATATTCACTAGAAGGAGTGGATGACCAGCAAGGCATTGCATAGTATCCTTTAATGGAAGATGGCACAACTTGGCATGCGATGGATTGTGTGTGTTTTATGTGGCAAGGAAACAACGTTGATACTTTCATTGAATGTATGTGGATCTATGGTGAAGTAGGAACATGATCTTCATGAACTCTCATGTGTTCACCTAAATGGATATCAACATGGTCTCGTGTTGGAAAATGGGTTGTTCAAATGCACTTGGCTTGGAGAAAGCGAAAGAAGGTTGCCTATGGTTGGCTACTGATGATGCAACATCACCTATGGTGAAACAATCACTTTGATAAACAAGAACTTTGACATTCTGCATAGTTTAAGGTGCCTAACTTGAGTCTAGTTAGAACATGTCAGTTACGCATAGTTTGAGTGATAAAAGAAATTGATTGTCATGCCCAATTAGTAAGTTCATGTGTGTTCAATGGGAAGACTAGGCTTCTTGAGTAGTATGGAATGCTCAAGTGGAATGAAAACATAAAATTCTAGTCTCGTGAAAATTGGTACGAGAGCCATGTTTGAATGTGGAAATTGCAGGTGTGTCTTTTAACCACCAACACCCATTTCATCGGAGGAGTCAATGGGGCTATGTTGATAAGAATGTCAACACTTCAAGTGGGGGAGGATGTAAGGACCCTACTTGAGATACCATTGGCAATGGCGTGGTGGATGACACGTCGAAAAAACATGACTAAGGGTGCATGACGAGTCTATACGATATGGTAGCCTTGGTGACCAACTCACAGGTGGCAGTCACAAGACAATTGTGATAGTGTACTAGTGCATAAGATAGGAGGAACATGGATTTATTTCCTAGCAGGGGTAGATAAGTGACAATGTGTTGCAAAACTGAGATTGACACGACATGACTTGGCAATGTGATGGAATTTGTGTGTTATTTGTGACAAGGAAACAGAATTGATAAGTGCATTGAATATATGTAAATATATGATGAAGTAGAGACATGAATTTTATGGGCTATCAACATAAATATATATAATATGTAAATATAAATAACTAATAAGTAATAATTAATTATGAAAAGACATGACATATGAAAGGTCATGTCTCTTATGAAAGGGCACCCCTGCATGGGTATATATACAATCCCTCATCCTCATTGTAGATCATCTCATTATATCTCATTCATATCATATTCTTATACATTATTATTAATATATTTACTATCCTTAAATGGATTATTGTGTATTGTCCTATTTATATTGGATATTTAAATAGTGAACCAAGTTGGTTCACCACAGTGGTATCAAAGCTTCGTTTTTTATCCCGGCCTTTGGCCAATAGACTCTTGGTCAAAACATTTGTTGCACTTGGCAACGTTGCTATAGGCCTTTGGCCACTCAATTCTTTCGGATTTCTTGGAACTCTGGGTCCTTGACCACGCTAGGGATTTTTTTCGTTTAAAACATCAGAAATTGTTGTTGAAGAAATAAATTATTCTACTCCAAATTGAAAGAACGCCAGAATTCAGGAAAGCTAAATTATTCACAAAATTTTAATTATTAAAGAATATTCTAATGCTATAAGGAGTAATACATAATAAAATTGTTCACAATCACACAATAAAATCCACCAAATTACTAAAAGTCAATAGACATATCAACAATTAAATTCATTGTATTCTTGTGTGAATAAGAAGGAGAATTATTCTATTGAACAATTTTATCAAGAAAAAAAATTACAACAGCCAATTTTTAATGCCCATATCTTTTGCAATTAATAAATTCAAAATCCATACACTACATATCCAAACAAATTACAAGTCGTACAAACACATTGGATTAAATTATATAGGAGCATTAATTAAACTTATGTCCGTACACCCACATCAATTGTAGGGAATTTATGTTGCCTACAATCGTAGGAAATTTCTGTTGCCTTACATTGGCCATCGCAGCCCTTTCATTTATGTTGCATTGTGGCACGATGCATGCATAAATATGGTGGCTACTTAAAGTATTTTGAAAACAAGTGTCGTTGAAGGAAGATCGTGGCTCTTGCAGCCATAAGAAAAAAGTTGGTTAAGTCCAACTAAGTTATAAAATTCACATTCATTTATTTTTTATATTATATGAGAAATATATAATTAAAAAGGAAAAGAAGTAAACAGATATAAAGGATATGGAACGTTATTACAAAGTTAAGTTAATAATAAAAAAGTTTCTTAAGTCCCGGTGTAAAGTCTTGTGGAATACGTTGTCAAAGTTTTTGATTAATTAAAATATGAGGGATTGGCTATATATTGTTGGAAGAACAACTTTATATAAAAAATTAAAGGTGACCAACCATATAAATCTGACTAACTTTAATTGCATTGGGGTTGATAAAGTGTTTAAAAGAAAATTCAAAAGAAGGTAGAGAGGAAATTGTAAGTGAGAAGTATAAGGAAAAGTAAAAAAAAAAAAAAAAAATTATTATATTCTAGGTTACTTTTAAAAAGATAAAGAATATTTTATTATATTTCAAGTTACTTTTTAAAAAGATAAAGGAGAATTACAAAATTAGTGAAGAAATTATATGTGAAAGTATAAGAAAAACTCAAAAAGAGTGAATATAAATTTTATTATTTAGTGGAAGTACCTTTAAATTATTATTATTATTATTATTATTATATATATAAGATTATCAAGAAAAATATTTACAAAGAAGAATAGAAGAAAAAAAAAGACAAGGAAGCATAAAAGTAAAAGGGAAAAAAAAAGAATATTCAAAATACATATTACTTTGTTTATATATATATATATATATATATATATATATATAGTGATTATTAAGGAATATTTTTTTAATTTTAGAAAGAAAGGTATCATTTCTCACAAATTATCAATGAAACAAATGGATTTTACTAAAGAAAAATGAAGATTTTTTTATGAAGGTTGTCCAATCGTATGTTACGGTTTTTCTACATTAAAGGGGAGTATTCAAGGAAGATAAGTTAACATCCTTATCAACTTAGACTATAATGAAAATTACATTAATATTGATTTAGCAAATCAATTATTAATTTCAAAGCAGAATATAAGTGAAAAGAATGATATTTTTCAAATTAAGGAGTTACAAATGACGATTGATGAATATCAATATATATCTCAATTCTATGTTACAACTATGTATCAAGAAGAAGTTGACATCGTCATCTCGTTACTGTGGTTTAAAACTCTAGGTACCTTCATATTAAACATGGAGAAAAAGTTTGTAACATTCCCCTATAAGGAGGAGATGATAACATTACAAGACACTACCTCGAAGCCAGAGTTCGTAAAAGCATAAGACTTTAAAAATATCTCAAAAATAATACTCGAAGAAAATAAAAAATCAATGCAAAAAAAATTGACGAAGTTATTGCAGAAAAAAAACAAAGAAATTTCTCGCTTAAAAGACCACAGTGAAAAAGTACTTACACAGATCAAGAAGTCAAGGAAACAAAAACAATGTGATTCAAAGTTGGAACAAGAAAAGAAGGATCTCATAAATGAATTAAAGAAGAAACTCTCAAAGAAAGAAGAAAAAAATTCTCGTTTGAAGAACCTTAATCAGGAGTTACTAGAACAAATCAAAAAATTGAAAGAAGAGAAACTTGAAAATCTAGACATTAAAGCTCAAAAAGATGTCAATCCAGTTGAAGAAAAAACATATAAAGATGTTGAAGTACAAACGATGGAAGATCCAGGTAAACTGACTAATCAAAATTCATCCATTAACAAAAAAACATTGCCGCATGCAGAAAATTATATATCAATGTCAAAAGAAGAAAATGCTACAAGTATGATAAGGGGAAATCATGTTATGAGAACTTCCTCTCGACATTAAAACCATAAGAGTAGTTATATTAACCAGTTAGAATATCAATATTATCCAAAACGAGAACCCTATAAACACCCAGTTTCACAGAAGATCGAACTAGGGTGGGTAGACTCTTTCACAATTCAACAGTTCTGCTCAACTCTTCGTCACTCATATCGCCTGGTATCATCAATCTTAACAACACCAAAAACAAAGAGTCATGCAAAGACATTGCAAGCCAGAATGAAGAAGTAAGCCTCTCCATAAACATGCTTTGACGACAAAGCATTTCTAAGGGGAAGGCAATGTAACAAGCATAAATATATATAATATGTAAATATAAATAACTAATAAGTAATAATTAATTATGAAGGGACATGACATATGAAATGTCATGTCTCTTATGAAATGACACCTTGCGTGGGTATATATACAAGCCCTCATCCTCATTGTAGATCATCTCATTATATCTCATTCATATCATATATTCTTATACATTATTATTAATATATTTACTATCCTTAAATGAATTATTGCATAATGTCTTATTTATATTGGATATTTACATAGTGAACCAAGTTGATTCACCACACTTGACATAGATGGATGACAACACAATCTCACATTGGGCAATCCGTTGTGCAAGTATGCTTTCCTCGGGGAAAGAAACGAATGATAATATAACATTACCTAGCGTCGCTTATAGTCAAACGAGCACTCCATCATTTTGCATAGTTTGAGAGCCTTGGGTTGAGTTCGTTCAGGGCATTGTCAATTAGGAAGGTGTACTATGAGTGGTGTAGTGTGAGTGATACATTGAGTAGCCCTATAACATTCATTGTGTCCAATCTTTTCTTTATACTTGCAATGACTTGTTTAATTTTTCAAATTTTATTTTTTATATTCATAATTAGTGATTAAAGTTGATAGTATCGAAATTGGCTTCTCGTGATTGCAAATAATGTCGACATGCTTTTTACAGTCCTACACATCTTGCTTGGACTTGATCTTCGTTAGGATCGCTCCATTTGGCCTCGCTCCATTTGGCCAATGATGCTGCTGCATAGTCGTAGCCCACACAGTGTTTATGTTTTTCGCGGTGATGATGATGGAGGAATTCATACGATCCCATAGGTTGGAGAGTGTAGGGACTTCTATTTAATGCTGAGGTTGGCAGAAGAATGCTGTTGTTAAGTAGGTTAGTGGACTTTATCGTTGATTGCAGTGGGCTAATTTAGGCATATATCTTGAGAGCCGTTGGCCACAGCCGCTGGATCAAYCGAAGAATTCTCCACCTTGATTGAAACATAAACCTGCGGATCCACAAACGATAACTCTCATCAGATGTATTCGCAGCCTCGTTGATGTGTTTGTGCGTATTGGGATCTATACCCTTGCCTGAGCTTTTTCTTGATGCATGAATTCCAGAAATTTTTAATCTCATTATCATTACTCCCCGGCAGATGTGTAGCTATCTGTGACCATCCGGTATTGTGTCAAGCAGGCATGACCTTAATTCCTTCTGAGTCTCTCTGAACCGAGGGAATAATGGGGAGATGAGAGAAAGCACAACCTACAAACAGCTATCGTGGCATATCTAAAGCAAGCCAAAACAATGTTGCTCCATTAACGACCGTTGATAAAACAACTGAAGATCGTAAATCTAGGCGTTAATAACTCAACTGGAAGCGACTTTCATGGTTTTTTTTTTAAATGTTTTCCTTTGTACGCAGGGTATTCAGCGGCCCCAAATGATCAGAAATACTGAATGATAATGGCAAGGGTGGGGCAGATTTCACATGTGAGCATCCTTTTTTCTCTCTCAAACCATCATTGTCAACTTTCAGAGCTTGCGTCAAATTTCGATAAAGGTTAGATATAGTCGGTGACACAATCTAGTTATAGTGGATAATCAGTGTGGAGCCGGCCCCAATCTAGTGATAGTGGAGCCGCCCCCTGCAAAGGAAAGGGCGTGGGCCCTGATGCAGCCGATGTTGAGGCTTCAAGCAGCCTTTTGACAAACGGCGCAATGATGCTAACTAGTTTTCTTCCTAAGATGATGGCGTTTTGTAATTCACGAGAGAGTTTTGATGAATTTCTCAGCCAAAAAGAACATATCAAAATAACAAGAAACTAAATGGATGATTGATGTGAATTATCATACACTATATGTTTTAAAATCAACAAATTGATTAAATTGATTAATAAACAGTAAAATTCAATTTTCAGAAGGTTCAAGGTTTTCTGTGATTTGAATTTGGGCCAGGAAAGCATATGACTTATATCTCAATCATCTCGTTTAAAATCAACAAATTGATTAAATTGGTTAATAAACAGTAAAATTCAGTTTTCAGAAGTTTCAAGGTTTTATGGGATTTGAATTTGGACGAGTAAAGGAAGTTAAACTTTTAACTAATYAGAAACAGTTTTAAGTAATCCTCCAGGAAAAAAACTAACTGTTACAACCAAATTAATATCAATTCTTTGTGATTATTGTTCAAACATCTTCCATACAATCATGTATTTTTAATAACAATCTTATTTTAATTTCAAACACAAAATTAAAGGAGTTGTTTAATTCTTCTACTTCTGTTTCCCAGTGTTAGGTTGATGTGTGATTTAGTGTCTAAATTGAATTTGGAACTGTCAATCTTAAATAATAATAAAAAAAATTAAGTAAATGGAAATTGTATATGTGAGCTCTACCCTTTTACAATAAAAATGGTTAAGGAGTAAGGGTTTGCAACTGGAGAGATTTTATCCCCTCATCCCTTTGTAGAACCTCTGATGACATAAATCTGTTCTGATGACATAAATCTGCAAGAAATCACAATTTTTTGTTGTTTATTTATAAATAAATTTAGCATGCTGAGAAAAAGCTAAGGTATTCGGATACAGGATTAACCACTCAAATCTACAGATCCAACAATTTCTAGTCCAATTTTAAACAAATATCTCCCAAAAACATAAAAAACATAACTGAAAAAAAAGTCAAAACTTAAAACATTTAGATTATAACCAAAACGGAATATTACATTGATTACCATTTAAACTTAAAAAAAAAATCCAAATTGTAATTACATTTTAGAGCTCCAATAAATTTCGCCAATAAATTTCGTTCACCAAAAATTTTAACAGTAAAATTTGTCCACTTAACTTTTAATCAATAGTAATTGGAACTCAGTTGTACAGACGAGCCTTTAATAGCATTCACCACTGAACGTAACTTTATGGATACCCAACAGCGTAGATTATGGTGTTGTAGAGACCTTTTCCACATCGAAAAAATGGACGTTCCCTGCTTACGTTCCAGGAATCGATTCGTGATTATCAGCTCCTTTTAACCATAATTGGATATGGTGGAAGTACAAGATCCACAGATAATGGAAGTTAAAATAGCCGCCCATGGCCCACGAAGCCAAGTTTGAAGAATAAATATCTGGGTCAAGACTTTCACATGAACCGGTGGACTGTTTTTTTTTATTTTCCTGATCGTAATCCGATTGTAGATTCGACTTATCAATATTTAAGTACAAATCAGTCTCTTTTCTCATACAAATCCTGTCTCAGATTTGCTGGAACTCTGTTTCCAGTCATAGTTTCATTTTGACGAAGCAGAACTTCTTTGTTATGCTTTATTTTAAATGAATCAAAATTTTGAAATTTAAAAAATCAACGAATCACAAAAAATTTATATTTCTACATACAATTATGGAACTCTTGAAATTCTGGGTTTACAATTTGATTTGGCTCATGCTCACATAAACGACCTTCTTAATCCATCCATCAAAGACAAACAAAAAAAGTTTTGTGCAGAAGTCTTTTAGGTAATCTTTTAGTGGAAATACTTTACCAGATTGGCGATGAATTTCACTGTTTTCAACTTTTTCGATGGAATTTTACAGTATATTTTTTAAAGATAAGATACATATACAACTGTTTTATTTCATTCTGTTTGAAGTTTTTTACAGCATATTTTCTAATAGCGGAAAGGGACACATATAGCCTTGGGAGAGCATAGCTAATGCAACTCTGATGACATTGGTAGTCGATTTCTTACATATTCAGAACTTTCTTTCTTTCCTTCGTTTTGAGTTTTTTAATTATTTTTAATTGGGGTGTTTTAAGTTTCAGATAAGAGGTTTAGGTCTATTTTTATATTAAAAGAATTTGAGCTATATGAAACAATATACAGTGTTTCTGTAGTGAATAAATCGGGAAGATTTGAATTTGGAATTTTATATGGAACATAACATTTTATATCAGGGCACTACATACAGTGCCTCCTAAGACTGTAGGAATTTGGAATTTTATTTGGAACATAACATTTTATATCAGGTCATTACATACAGTGCCTCCTAAGACTGAAACTACATACAGTGTTACTAACAAATATATGATTTCATTATTCAATCATAAATAATGAACACTATAATCATAGAAAATAGATGTGAAAGTTATAGAAAATAGATTTAAAATTTGTGGTGAAAATTTGCCAACGTTAGTCTTCATTATCAGTTTTAACTTTCTCTTTTACCTTTTGACTGGCTCTGCCAAGATGGTTCCAAGTCCAAACACATTTGATTGCAGGTAAAAAAATCTATATGATAAAATCTCTGCCAAGAGGCTTCCAAGTCCAAACACATTTGATTGCATGTAAAAAAATCTTTATGATTAAAATGAAATTTTGGGTAGAATACAAGAGTACACATGGAATTTGAAAAGTGGTCCAAACACTAAAATGAAATTTTGGGTAGAATACAAGAGTACACATGGAATTTGAAAAGTGGTCCAAACACTTGAAAAGTGGTCCAAACACATTTGATKGGATGGAAAAAAATATTTATGATTAAAATGAAAATTTGTGTAGAATAGAAGAGTTTCCTTAAACATGGAATTTGAAAAATGGTTTTGATTTTTAAAGATTGATAGACTTTCTCTTGGCCAGCATATTATTTTTCATTAATTTCAACATCATAAAAAATACAAAAAGTGTTCTTAGAATGTAAAACAGTCACTCATGGAGTGTATGAAATCTTGACTTACTTTGTGTACAATGTGTAGAGTAATTTGAGTAGCCATGTCAAGTGAATACCAACCTCACCTGGTTATCTAATCCACCTATGAATAAAATATATTAAAAAATATGAGCATATATAAATATGATGGGAAAGGTGAGAGATCAAGGGCCAAAGAGTAATTTGAGTAGCCATGAAAGTGAATACCAACCCCACCTAGTTATCTAATCCACCTATTAATAAAATATATTAAAAAATATGAGCATATATAAATATGATAGGAAATGTGAGAAATCAGGGGCCAAAGAATAATTTGAGTAGCCATGTTGTAACGCACCTGACCACTAAGTACCCTTTTTAGGGACGGGGCATCATCATTTCATTTTCATGATCCATCTCAAATCTTAGTTCTGCTATTTCCATCGAATTCTCCTTGCCACAAGATTTCTAACGATTGTCTCCATGCTCGAATCCAAGCTCAATATTGGGAGATATGTCATTCCAAAGTTCCGCAGGGGTTAATAGTCATGGGCCACGTGGCACCTACGTGGATCTGACTCATTCATATCACCTCGAATTCTCCGATATCCCGAAGCTCCCCGCGCTCCGAGGTCTATGGTGGATATCCATCCACCATTAATTTATGGTGGATCCTTATCCTTGGGAACGCACGTGTCTAAGGTAAAATTTGATGTTTGACGCTTTTGGGTGCACATAGTTTAACAACCCAAATCTCTCGGAGTACTTTTCTTCCAAAGTCCCATGGGATTGCCACGTGGCTCTGACCTTCGGGCCATTATGCACCATACTAATCCAAATCCTCCAAAGTTGTGGAGTCCTGGACTTCCTAAGTCTTGGTACTTCACCATTTACGTGGCCAGGTGGACACGTACCAGGGACTGACAAGCGGTGAGGGCCAGGGGTGACACATGTCACGTTCTAATGGGCCTAGGGTCCTGCAAAACATCTGTATCCAAGTGACATGTGGCACCTCAATCGTGGGTCCACATCACCTTGGGTGACATCAACGAACCACGTCAAGCCCTAACACAACCTTCTAACATTCCTTCGATCTCACGGTCAAGATTTGTCCACATAGACCCCTCGATCTATGGCTCCTGTTACTTCGAAGATACAATGTTTAGGAGTTTCTCTATGCAAACTCCTCATTGCTCCCATAGTTGGTCAACGTCGGGTTGACCACAGTCTAGATCTGACGGTCAGGGAAGATCCTGAAGGGTCCTCAAATCCACGGCTCACGTCACTTCATTGATTCAGTGTTCAGGAGTTTTGGAAGTGTCACACCCCCAAATCCTACAGAGTGTGTAGTCTCTGGATTATAAGATTTGACGACATGTGTCCTTAACGATGGACGACTGAGATGGACTCCATTGTTCACAACTTCGGGAGCCTTCACACTTTAATGACTCTAGTCCAACTTCCTCTAGAGTGCCAAGTCTCCGTACTACGAGATCTCCTGCCATGTGGATGACAGAGGTAATTTCTAGAGATGACATGTGGCAAGGTAGAGAGGACATGTGGCCCCTTCAGTGGGTGACACGTGTTAATGGACCTATAGGGTCTGTGAAACCCCCAAATCCAGGTGACATGTGGCACGTTGATCGTTGTTCCACATCACCCCCCCTTTTTGACTTAAATCACACATACTCCCTGAAGTCCCAAAATCTCTCCATGTGGCCTCGTTCGTTCGACAATCAACGTTCGACGTTCTACATTGAACGTTGATGTTCGGCATTTGACGTTCTACGTCGAACATCAGCATTCAAGGTTCTACGTTGAACTTTGACGTTCATCGTTTGGCATTCTATGTTGAACATCCCTCTACAACACACTCGACCCCTAAGTACCCATTTTAGGGATGGGGGATCATAATTTCATTTTCCTTATCCATATCAAATCTTAGTTCTACTATCTCCATCGAATTATGCTCGCCACAATCTTTCTAACGACTGTCGCCATGCTCGAATCCGAGCTCAAGATTGGGAGATCTGCCCTTCCAAAGTTCTTTGGGGATTAATAGTCATGGGCCACGTGGCACCTACATGAATCTGAATCATTCATATCACCCTGAACTCTCCGATATGGTCAACGTCAGACTAATTATATCGTATATTCGATGGTTGGAATAGTTCCCAAGCATCCTCAGCTCTACGACCAAGATTAACTTCGGGCTTCGGGATTTTGGGGGATCTATCTCCCTTACGACGAATACCAAAATTCGTCGAAATCATGAAGACTGAAGGAGTCGAGGGTTAACACATGCACTCCTTCTCCAAATCCAACGATCATGACATACCTTGGATCCTCCTGAATGGATCTCATCTGCTCGTCTTCCAAACAAAGGGAACTTCCCTTTCAAGACTTAAATCTCACCATCCTTCCTAAGCTTCGTCAATTCTGAAAGACTTGGTCACTGGAACGCGCTTTGTGCTATTTCTCTTGATATTAAGACACTCCTTCTCCTAGGAGACTCAAAACAACTGGGAATGTTGACATACATACAAGAAACAAGCCCAAGGTCGAAAAAATCACACTTCATTTTCTTAAACTTGATCCACTACAAGGCTCGAGCATTTATGCATACAAACCATGTAGTTCCTTAATTGTTTAAATACACAATCAAGAAAAAGATAAGGGAACACACTCTAACCATCAAGCAACATGCACATCCCTGAAACATTCATAGGATATCCAACTTTATTTTATAGTTATAGCTCAAATATATAGGGTATGAGAATACTTACCTGTTTCTGATTGTAGCCAACTAACTCATTGTGGGTGTTCGCATTTCCACCCAACCATAAGCTCAAACATATTGGCACAAGTTTGATCAAACTAGGGTCCTTCTCAGGTTACCAACAAAAGGTACCGAGTAGTTTAGAGCAGTGGCATTTTAATCTCCTCTGAAGAGAAGAAGTCTCACCCGAAGCACTGCTGAGACAAATAGATAGGGAAGGGGAAGGAAAAGACTTAGGAGGATTCACAAAACCTTCAATATTCATCTTGATCTTGTGAAAGACATCTAACTACAAAACAGATCTGAACTCATATGTGCAAGAATTGGAACTACTTATGTTGCGAACAAGCATTTAAACACAGAGACATCATGTGGAACTCACAAACCATAAAGAAGTATTGTAATGCATAAGTATAACACAAAAAGACACAACATATTTTGAAAATTTAGATCCTTCTTCATATTATCTTCAGATCTTTCTTCATTTACAAACTCAGAGACACACAATAGCGCTCTGTTATAGACTCATTTCGCAGAGCTCTAACTCCCAAAATGGTGTAAAGATTACATTATAGACTCAGAACTTTGACCTATCAGTTGTATACAATAACTATGAAATCAACCTAATAGTAAGGGAAAAGGTCGAACTAAACACAATCACAACTCAACCGAACAACCCTTTTACAATCATATTCATCCCTATATATAAGCTAAGTTGTGTCTTATGTCTTGGTTTGCACGCTTTCTTGTTTTGTTGCAACCACTTTTGCTTTGCTGGCATTGCGTTGTCCCTTTTCGCAATTGATTTTTGTTGCTTCTCCTTGCTCTGTTGTCCATCTTCTTATTAATCTTTCACAACTCGTACTAGACCAAAACTTGTGCAATTCCTTATCCAAAAATGAAGGGCCCAACAGGCTGCGACCATAAACCTTGACTCACCCTCGATTCAAGTACTCGGCTCTTTCGCAGCTTCCAGGAGCAACTGTTGTTTTCCCTTGTCCTCCTTTTCCTCTTTATTTGTCTCTTATGTGTGTGCTTCCTCTTCTTTTGCCTCTTCAAATGAAGGGCCCAACTCTAGGACCAACTCCAAGGCCCTCTTCCTCACTCCTTGAAATCTTCCAACTTTATCCTGCCACTTCCTGGCAAGGAGGGATGCCTCTGCTACGAACTGTTGGGTCGCCTCTGTAATACATCCCTTGGTATTGGATGCGACCAACGAGTTCCACTCAGAATCTGTTGTTGCATCAACTTGATGCATATTCATGTACAATATCTGAATCACAGGCCGGAAGTAGCGCAACTCCTTCTTTGCTACGTATTGTGCCTCAAATAGGGCGTTCAATTCGTTGTTCTCTTGCTAGATCTGGTCGAACTTCTCTTATTTTTCCAGCGGATCCATCGTGGCCACAACTTCTTCATTCTGCACTTGGATTTTAGTGCACACATCCTCCAAGGTGTGGTTGTGTCTATCGATGATGCCCATCCAATCACTGACTTCCGTGAAAATCTGTGTGCACTCATATGTGCACTTATGTAGTGCTTCTCGAGCATTGTTTCCTTCTAGCACTACCTTTTCCATATGCTCCTGTAGCTTTCGAGGCTGCTTCTCTGCTTCTTGTTGAGTCTGTTGCGACTGCACTTCCAGATGCTCAGCGTGAATGGTCAGTTGTGACCATGCTCCTTGGAGGAGCTCAATCTGATGCTCCATCTCTCCTCAATCCCTGCCTTTGGGCAGTTGAGGTGGGACCTTTCAAATTTCTGGCCATGCTTCTGCAAGTTTTTCCTGCACTCTTTCCAGGCTGCGCTCGACCTGGATCTTTGCATGTGTTTCTTGTTTCTTTCATTCTTGCGCAAGGAGCACTTCCTCCCTTTCATGCTTGGAAGACCTCTTGGCCTGCTGGATCCTCTGCTCTAGTTGATCAGTGGATGCTCTAATCATTCCAGCCAAGTGTGTCGCTAGACACTATGCCAGGTCAACAGATGAAGGGGCTGCGTCTCTGGGTGCTCGATTCTACAGTGGAAGTCCACTGGCCATTGAATGCTCTGAGAGGGTCTCTATCTCCTCCTTTGTTGATGGTCCTAACGTAATCCTCAACCTTAGCACTGGGGGAAAGAGTGTCAGAACCTTTATTCTGGCTAGGCAGAGTTGCAGCAACTTAGCGCATTGTTGAGGGTTCTGGAGAACCAGCTCCATTTTCTCCTACGTAGATGTCATGCTCTACCCAAAAGTTGACTCGGATTCCTTTTGAACCTCTGGTATCTCCTTCGCTTTACTTGCATCGAATCCCTACATTGCGCTTCCCTAGTCACCCTCAACCTTGGTCATTGAGGGGATGTGCTAGGTGCCTTGAGCTTGCAACTCCTCCACCATTTGGGTGTCCTTTTTTGGCGCAAAAGGCACAATGTGCTAGTCCTGGGTGTTCAGGTTCAGACCAGTCAGTTGCAGACTCTGCTCTGGTACTTCAGGGTTTGGACCAGAAACTTCTAGTCTCAGATCAAGAAACTCCTAGGTTGTTTTTGGGAGTTCTCGCTCTGCTTTCTCTGGGGGATCAAGATGCATCGGCTCTGGATCTGTGGTTCGAGGTAGACTGGTGGTTTCTGGGGGTGGCGACTGCGGTTGTGGTGGTGATGGAGGATGTTCGATGATGATGGTGGATGGAGGGGTGTCAGGCTCAGGGTCATTCTAAATATGGATGACTGGGGTTGCTTTGACTGTTGAGCGAGTGCAGGGGATGAAATATGAAATGGGTTGGGGGTATAATACTTTACTCGGTGAGACCCCGGTTCTGAGCTTCTTCACCACTGGTTCTATGATGAACACTGCACTCGGGATCTCGTTGGCATCCTTACCTGTCAACATGGCTTTATCTGGTAGCTGCGAGAAGACCAACAACGTTATTTTCTTGTGCTCCAATGGCTATGTCTCGTCTTCCTCCTCAGAGTATGATTGTTCCTGAGATTCCTTCTTATGGGCCTCTGGTCCTGCACTTGATCCTACCCCTGCTTCTTTTCCTTTCTTCTTCGGTAGTTCTGCAGGAAATATATAGTGCATCCCCGACTTATGCGGGTTGCATTTAACTCTCAGCCACGACATTACCTCTTTGTCGAAGGCCTCCTCATCCAGGTATAATGGAAGCATCCTTGAATGGAAGTATTCCCTGTTATCATGCCTCGGCCATACAAACGTATGATGTCAGTTCATGTTGAAAGCAATGTTCCTCATGTTGTAGTTGAGGAGATTCTACGGAATGCGTAACCTCGGTGTTGCGTCGATCAGTCTCTTGTACCACTTGGAGAACGTCGAGTTGTTGAAGGTTGTGTTCTCCAAGTTCTTCCTAGAGTGTCATGGCTCAAACATATTTTCCATGCACCGCTTGTCTGCTAGCGCCAACGGTCTTCCAGCGGGTGGTGTCCACTTGAACATCGCGAACACCACCAACAGATAGCCTTATGTGAAGGTGTCTCCCTTCTCTTGGGCTTCCTCACAAGCCACGAGTAGTTCCTCCAACAGGTAACTGAACCAGTTGAATATAATGCCATTGGCACAGAAATCAACCACTGATAATGCATCCAATGTGCATTATCCCTTGTAGTATGACCTCATAACCTTGTTGGCTATGATGTAACAACTACTCCTGACTGTCTCTGGTAGTATGGGGTAAATTTTGGTTTTGTGACCCCCCCTCTGTGTGTGGAACCTTTCATAGAGGTTGGGCTCCCCTTTCTTTTTTCCATGCTTGCTAGGACCCTGGAATCTCTTCGACACATCCTAGCCTTCGAGGGATAGTCTAATGAGCTGATGTATGTCCTCGGTGTGGATTGGATACCGCCTATCTAGCCAGAGACTTTTTTCGTGCACCCTACTGATCAGGAACTTGGTGCACCACGTAACTTCACCAGTGGTACCAAACACTGGTAAGTCTCTGAGGTTCATGATGGTTGAGTTGAATATGTTGATGAATTCAGGCTTGGGAATGAACTTCATGCCTCCCAACTTGTCTAGAGAGATAGTCCAGAATACCTCTATGTTCATCTGGGGAAAATACTTGGTCTGTTAAATCAAGGTCAAGGAGCTTGACTTGCTCCACCTTCCCCTTTAGATCACCTACAACCTCGACTCGGGGGTCGCAGGGCTCGTTTGGTACTACGTCCTTGGAGATGGCGTTTCGGCTTCCTATAGCTCTCGGCATTTTGGGCTTGGAGTTATCAACAAATTCTGCGTTGAACTAAGGATTAGGGATCACAACTACAGGTTTCACAACTGCACGAGCTTTCTCTCTCTACAGAGTTCGGAAATTGCTAAATTCTTTGAAAACAATGCATTCTTCGGTGAGTTCTCAGAGCCTTATACTCAGATTAGCTGGAAAGTTCAACAATTATTGGTGTTCATCATGACCCTATGGACACAACTTGGATCTGAGTTGTCCGACGGGACGGGTTAATAGGGTAAATCCTATTGGGAAATTTTTGCATTTACTATGCAATTTGGACAGCGACGTGACTGATTTCAGACTTTTCCATTTGACGGGTTGGAATCCCAATGCGAATACCGATGGCATATTTGTGTATCGCGGATTTATGTCTTAGCTGAATTCATACGGGGTATTGTAATAGCAATAAAGACTATGACTGGGTTGGTTGTGTGTGGCACATGGATTCAGATTGCATTCAGATTCATTCTCCCTTCAACCACAAAGCGGTCCCCGTCATATTAATGACCATCATAAATAAGTTCTTTCCTTCTTTGATCCTCCACATCTGAGTAAGCAGTTCTGCATCAAACAACACTTAAACAGAAAATGAACTACGTGTTGCAATGCAACATTGCGCACATTGACTTTATCAACTGAACTTACAAAAATTGCAGAAAATGCAAATCTAACTATTATACATGCTCCTTCAGACTAGAGAAGCAGTCCTTTTTGCTCAGTTCTGAGACATATAGGGTTTTAGGCAAGATCCATTCACCCATCCTAGCCACAACATACCATCCAGTTGCACAAGTGTGACTGCTCTTGAGGGTTGGATATCCACAACTATAAATGGTCCCAACCAATGCATGCACAACTTGCCAGGATGCTTCTGGTACCAACTATCATAGAGTAGAACCTTGTCTCCTTGCGCAAATACTTTAGTTTTAATGTGCAGTCATGCCAATCTTTTTGTCTTGCATTTTCAACCGACTAATGGAATTCTGCTAAAAACATGGTCTCCTCGAGGTCTTGTAACTCCATAAGTCTTTGTGCAACTAATTCCTCCTCCGACGTATGTGTGATCTGTGCAATGTACAAACTTGGAGTGACGAATTATGCGGGCACCACTGCCACTTTCCCATAAACTAGCTGGAATGGCATGTACCTGGGGATTTTCTTTGTGGTTGTCTTGTAAGCCCATAATATTGTTGGAACTCTGTCATCCCAATCTTCCCGATTTTCACAACAGACCTTTGTTAACCCTCTCTCTAGAATCTTGTTTAATGCTTCTACTGTTTCGTTGGCTTGCGGGTGGTAAGAGTTTCTTTTGTCATGTTGGATCAGGAACTCTGTTGTAAGATTTTCTATACTTATACTAATTAAATGAGCTCTCTGATCAGTGGTTAGGCTCTTAGGACATCCAAATCGAGTGATAATATTCTCAAAGATGAAACTAGTAGTAGTGTTGGTTGAACAGTCCTAAACAGCTGTTGGCTCAGCCCAACATGTAAAGTAGTCAATTGCAGTAATAATGTACCTAGACTTTGAATGCTTAGTTGTGGGGTTGATCGGTGCAATGAAGTCAACTGCCCACTTCTCAAATGCCTGTAGAGCTCGAACTGGTTGAAGTGGTAATTCATCTCGTCGTGACAGCTTTCCCACTCTTTGACAAACATCACATGATCTATCATATACCTCTGCATCCTTGAAGAGAATTTCCCACCAAAGTCCAGCTTGGAGAACTTTCTGCGTAGTGGCCTTGTCTCCTACATGACCTCCCGCAACTCCGTTGTGGAATTCCCATAGTATATCTGGTATTTCATGATCCAATCAAAATATTTTGAGGATTCTATTGATCCAGGTGGATATCAGTGGCCACCCACCTTTTCCAACTGGCTCAAAACAATTTTCTGGCAATTTTGGTAATTTACTATTTTTAGCAATTTTAACTTCTGGGCCATTTTGAGGGCCTAAATGAAGGATTTTTGGGATCAAGGTTCTCAATGATATCTAAAGTCATTATTGATCCCCCAAAATGAATATCCTCGATGATACCTCTCCAACAGGCTATCATGCGCCTAAAACAGAGATCGTATGCAAAAGTTACAACCCCGGGAACTTGATGTACTAACTTACCCAAACGGGGCCCACATGACTTTTGGCGCTTCATCTCCTAGGGTTAGGTTTTTGGATGTATAGGGTTTTTGGCATTCCTGTTTATTGTAAAAAATTCCTTCAGAGCCTCATTGTAATCATCTTCTTGCGAATGTGAGTAGCTGTCACGTCTCTTCTCAGAGATAAGCTGCCACCATTCTAGTGAGTCTTTCACTCTGTATTTTTACCGTCTCTTTACATTTATTTCATTAATATAAATCGTGTATTACTGTATATATGTGGCTATGGTTGCATACCTGATACATTTCTGTTATATTTTTGGATATCTATGATATCTCTGTGCATTTATTTATTATATCTCCACTCTCATTTCGTGCCGAAAATAATCCGGATCAACTATCTAGTCCCAATTTATACAATTGTCCTGCAATCAACTCGTAATCCACTGATCTAACAACCATATGGTGTTTCTGGGTTGCAGAATATGTTTCTGGGCAGGCTCCTATACTTAAGAAAACTGTTATGTCCTACAGACACTCTGGTATGGCCTCAATCTGAAACAAATCTGCATCTGGGAGCTGATCGTCAACTACTCTGCCACTTTCCCCTGACTCTAATCTAGACAGGTGATTAGGTCCTACATTTCATCTTCCAGGATTAATAATTACTTCAAAAGAGAATTATTGAAATAGTAGCAACCATCTACAAATTCTCCCTTATAGCATAGGTTTGTTAACTAGATATTTGATTGCAGAATGATCAGTAAAGAACCTTAAATGAGAACCTAACAAATAATGTCTAAATTTCTGCAAAGCATAAATCATGGATAAACTCTCCCTTTCTGTCGTTATGTATTTGCAATCAACTTGTGACAACTTCCTGCTCGCAAAATAGATAGGATGATCCATGGCTCCATCTCCAGGTTGCGCTAAGATAGCTCCTAAGGAAATACATGAAGCATCTACGTGGACGTGAAATTCATTTTCCGAGTTTGGGAAAATCGGAATCGGTGTTGTGATGAGCTTCTCCTTTAGGGTCTAGAATTCTTTATCACATTCTGGGGTCCATTGGAACATTTTGACCTTTTTCAATAGATTTTCCAGAGGTGCAGTGATGTTTGCATATCTTCTGATGAACCTGTGATAGTACCCTGTGTGTCCAAGCATGGAGCACAACTGCTTAGCGCTCGTAGGTGGTGGCATGTTCACAATAACCACAACTTTGGCTGGGTCTACCAATACTCCCTCTCGACATATTATGTGGCCCAAAAAATTTCCATGTGGTACGCAGAAGATACACTTTCTGAGGTTCAATGATATCTGCAATTCTCTGCATCTGTCAAACATCAAATGTAACAGTGCTACATGTTCCTTGAGAAAACTATATATCGTCCAATCATCCATATAAAATTCTATAAACTTGTGAATAAACTCTCTGAAATCTGCTATTACAATCCTGGACAAAACTGCAAGGGAATTCTTTAAGCCAAATGGCATCCCATTATATGCGAAAGATCCCCATTATGTTATGAATG
>SNQJ01S0180386.1:22467-33278 GCA_010110895.2 Picea sitchensis | reverse complement strand
TCACAAGGTAAAACATCATCAAAATTTATGAGAGGAGGGCAACTTACCGTTTCTTCTTGTGCAGGTATCTCGAGGAGCTTGATGTTTTCAGCATGTGTCATTTCTTCATCCTCATGGATTGCTTCTTCATTTTCAGTTGCACAACAAGGGACTTCCAGTTTGTCCAAGGATTGCATTTCCTCTTCTCTTTCTGAATCATGAAACAAGGTGTCATTGGAAATCATAGAAGAAAAACAACTAACCTCGTCTTCTTTTTGTTGTGGAGGAGAAAATGATTCTTGGATTGCTTTATCAGAAGGAGGCACGCTTATTGATCCTTCATCATTTTGCTCGGATTCTATTTCCTCAGCCACGTCTTCAATCATCTCATGTTGAGTGATGGTCTGCTTCCCTTCTTCTTGGAAATTATCAACAATGTTTTCATAGGAATACAAACTTTCCATAGTAAGAGTGCCTGAAATGAAGAGGTCATTTATCCCTGATGAGGAGATATTATCTCTAATTTATTTGGCCATGCCATAAGCTTCATCAAGCGTCTTTGGGGCCCTTTTACGGAGAGGTAAACCTAGGTGGGGCCAGATCGCATGGGTATAGTGATGGACAACATACTCTCTTTCAGGGCGATGGCTATCCGGAATATGATATAGAGTGCTTTCAAACCTATTCTGGAAGTCAAATAGGGTTTCATTCTCCCTTTGTTTTATATCTTGAAATTTTTGTAGGAGTATTGGGATGTCTTCTGATTTAATGCCCCATTTTTCAAGAAAAACCTCTTCAAACTGGTCCATAGAGGTGATGCTAGCATCAGGAAGGTTATAATACCATTCCCTAGCATATCCATGAAGGGTATTTGCAAAAAGTATCATTACTACATCTTTAGTTACCTCATCGACAGAGTGGAGCTGAAAGTAAGAATAAAATTATTCATATGAAGGTCAACTCTTTCCCATTCAACCCAATGAATTCGAGTACATCTTTTCTTGGATATAGGGGGCATTTTTCTTGGGTATTCTGGGATTTTGCTCATGTCCAAGGTTTAAAACTCCGGGGTCCCATGAGTCAGAAATTATTCGTCCAGGATCATGATTGATTCACTACATCAATGGAATTCGCCGAGGATAGTTTCCACGAAACTACCACCAAAGAATGGGGAAAGGTGAGTGGAGTGCATGGGTAAACACACAAGAAAATGACTCACGAGGCAAGGCTTACCAAAGATATGTCGTTGAGGAAGGTGAGCTTCGGTGTTCCCCAACAGCGGCGCCAAATGTTATCGCACAGTTTGTAGTTAGGATAAAGGCTTGAGTCTTGTGGGTCAAATTGGTGTAACAGGAGCCTTCCCACCCAATGTTACCTTGATGGGGGGCTCTTTCTTTTTTAGGAGGGCAAGTCCAAGGGTAATCTGGTTAAAGAAAGGCTAAGGGGTGAAGGCCAAGTCAAGGAAAACCCTTTACAGATTGCTGCCCAAGAAAATAGTCGGAGAGATAAGACCAGCGATGAACCTTTTTGCGAGACAAAACAAAGGAAAATAGAATGTGCTTTTAGATTGGAGTTTAGTACTTGATAAGATCAATGACTATCTTCAAATGTATATATATGAGCAATGAATAAAATGCAATTATTGTGAAGTCAATGATTATTAAACAAAAGGAAAAGTCCACTTCTTCAATAAGTATATCAAAAGCATTCAATGTGTAGAATGAAATCATGTATCATATTGTTAATGCAATGTCGGTCGACTCACATATACAAATTCTTTGCGTCTATAGGAACGTATTTGCTACACTAGGTATGGCGTCGGTTTTAATGAATCAATAATTGATGACAAAGAAACAAGAACGTTTTGTAAATTAAGCTTATGGATACAATCATTAACTCAAAGTCAATAAAAAAATTGAAAAAGGTCACAACGTTTTGGGTATAAGCAAGAAAACAAGGCTATGACGTCACCTCTATATCAATTTTGGTGTTCTGCGGGTTAGCTAGCCAATTGTGGACGTTTTGACAAATTCAATGACAAAAATTTTCAATCCTAACTCCACGTATGAAGAGAAGACAAGGCCGCACCTTTCTATCAAGCAAAAAGTTCTTTTAAGGCCAACGTTTGTCCACTTAATGTTAGTTCAAAAATATCTAGGGTTAGGCAGCTAGGTTAGTAGGTTTGCAAGTTTTGAAGTAGTTTGAGAAAGAGAAAGGTTTAAGGCATAACAAGCTCAAACAATCAATTCTAGACTAGTGCCTTGGGTTAATGAGTCAAAGGAAGTATGACTAATGGTTTAGGAAGAGAGTTCAAACCTAAGGACAAGAGAACTAGAAGGGTTTAATGGTGTTGCTAAAGCAGGCCACAAACCCTAACCCCTAAGGAAAAGACTTACCTAGGTGTGGCCAGCTAAAGCTAGGCCTGGGGCTTCAATCCTCTCCTTAAGACTTTCTTGGCAAAGCGGTAGCTCAAAAAGCATGAATCTATGGCTGAAAGTGTTGCTAAAGCAAGGGCTTTTCAAAACCTAGAAGGAAACCCTAGGTTTAAAATCAATTGAGCCTAGGATGCCTTCTTTCTTCAATTTATATGCTAAGATAACTAGCTCAAGATAAGAAAGGCTAGTGTGGCTATGGCTAGGCTAAACCTCTAACATCAATGGCTATAGAAGCTTGATTTGAGGACATGAAGCCTCAACCTACTTGTGTAGCCGGCTCCCTAGGGTTTCAAGGATCAAGGCAAATCAAGATAACAATGAATGCAAATGTTAGACAACAACTATTCCTCAAAGCTTTGATGAAGACACTTACAAGATCATGAAGAAACACCAATCCACACCCAGTTGTAAACCTTCCAATAGCAGAGCACCACTTTGCCAAAAAGTAGTCCTCAGTTTAGCCACACTTCCAAAGAGACAAAAAATCCAAGACAAGAGCTAAAGAGACCTCTCAAATGAGAGCAAAGTTATGTTATGATCCAAAGGAAAAGCGTCCTCTATTTATACAATACTTTGACCTTTGAGGTTACAAATAGGTCAATAAAATAGCCAGAGCAAGGCTAACAATACGATTTTTAATCATTTGTCACTTTTACATGCCCTAGCGCCAAAATATGAAGGCTAAAATGAAGGCGTCAAGCCTTGCTAGGAAGGCAGCCCCTTCTAGGGCATAATAACCACCTAATGAGCAAAACGTTGCCCCTCCTGGGGCTTGACGCCAACATGTCACGCGTGCCAAACAAGCCCAACATGGTGCCCGCGTGCCCTAGAAGTCGTCCATCCACCTTACGGTGGCGTCCTGATCAACTAAGTCAGCGTCCCATGCGCAGGGTTGATCCCCATAGGCTGGTCTCTGCCAGAACGTACTGATGAAAGCGTCCTTCCTCTTCTCCGTACGGGCTTAGGTCACAGGCTAATCTGCCTACGCCATCCCAAGCATTATCTAATGGGCTCTTACATTATGGGTTCGAACTAATCATCTCCCATGTGCACCGATCCTCACGAGGGTACATCACTTTGCATGTCACACATCAAAGACTACCACGCCCTCCGAGGGGCTCACATGAGTCCCTAGACATCATGGCAATGTAAATCACATTTCATCATTAAAATTTATCAAATATATGCATAACATCCTTCTTTCAAAATCTTCTAGCTCAAGACCCTACACAAACCCACTATACAAAGCCAAAGAAACAAAAAGGGCAACCTAATGTGGGCTAATACCCACAAGAAGTTTGAGTTTCGCAAAGGGTTATTCAAACCATGTATAGTGGCGTGATGATGTGGTTTAGGGATGTCTAGTCATGGATAAAACCTAAATTTTGGTGTTGTCGTGGGTGCCTTTGTAGGAGCCAAATTGTACGATCATGGATGCAAACTTTCCAAACCCTTATTGCCTTATCTTTCTTTATTTGCATTTTTGCTACAAGCCTTGGCGAAGAGGACCCTGCCTAGGTGGCCCGGAGGCGGCAATGAATTACCCACCTAGTATCTTAGCCTGTATTGGTAGCTCGTGATGAGACCCCTTTTCCTTTTGCCATGCAACCAAATGTCACTGGCCTGGTTTGGTGACGAGATGGTGGTGGAAACATATTTTCGCTAAATATCCATAGAACATAATAGATTGCGGCTGGAGTAGAGACCTCCCATCCTCTTAGTTGGAACTTGCACTTATTTATTTATCATTTTCTTAGGGTCCCTCGGTTTCTTATGAGAGGCTTTTATTGCCTTCGAGGGGATCCCACGAAGCATCTCTAGTTTTAATTTTCCTGGCTTTTATCTTTTACGGTACACTTTTTACCCTTTGGGCCTTTAGCCTTCTTCCCACAAGACAAGATGTACCACGGAAGGTCATCCTAATGGCCAAAACTAGGGGAATGGGATGGATAAGCGGGGTTTTAAAATGTAAGAATGATAATATGATGAGAGTGGACGATGGTCTCAAACCCCTTTGGTGGCTAGCAAGGCATGATACCAACTTGCTAGGCTACCCAATCAATCCACCCCAGGTGGTCCGGTAGATTAGTGTAAGATCCAAGAAGTTATCGAAATGAAGAAGTCTAATGCATACATAAGAAGGTTATAATGATGTCTTGACCTTTATACCATGATACCTCGGACCAATTACCTCATGGAGCAAGAGCCCTCTACGATGCAAGCCCAAGCCAGTGGTGATGGGTACATTGGCCAGAACAAAGCTGAGCGGAAGAAGATGGGTCCTCCAGGACCATGCCAGTGAAAGCTCCTTCTCTCGGTACTCCATGTCTAGGACCATGTGGGCCTCGAGACCTGATCTCCTAGTTATCCCTAGATATGCGAGGATAACAAGCCCCAATATTCTAGAAAAAACACACATCTAAATTACAAATTAAGGAAGGAAGTTCAAAAGTTGAAAGAAGCCAAAACACACATCTAAATCACAAGTGGGAAGAAAGTTCAAAGGTGAAAAGAAGCCAAGAAGAATATCCTCTCTCTTGGAGGCGTAAGTGATTTTCCATGGAGTAAAGGGCCTATACTAAGTTGGATCTTGAGTGACATTGATATTATTTGCTTGGTTGAAAATTGGGAGCATGAATAATCTAAGGTCCTTAACATAGAAGGATTTATTTTGTGGTCAACATGGAACAAGAAGTCCTCCCATGGAGGGGTTGGAGGCATAACTTGTTACATAAAAATGAACATCTCTCCCTCACATTCAACTTCATAAGAAAAGATCATTTCAATCAATACCTATGGATAGAGATATCAAATATTAATGCTAAGAATATTTATATAGCAATGTGTTATTTCACACATATTAACTCTAATTTTTATATAAAAACAATATAGATAAGAATTGTCCCTACAAAAGATTAGAGAAAGATATCTACAATATGAAAAATGATATTAGTATCCTCTTGTTATGAGACTTTAATGCTAGAAATGCAACTTGTTAGCGTCAGAAGTCACACCTGGATTTCTTGAAGGGGCAGGCAGCATACATCAGTTTATGTCGCGATTTGTTTATAAAAGGGGTGAATAGGAAGTTAACTCAAAACAATGTTGTTCTAACTCGAAGCTAGGCTAGGCATGCATGGGCAAGTGAGGTCTTAAGATAAACCCAGGAGCCAGTGAGTTGTGGGGTGAGTAGGGGAAGACTGTATAGAAGGGGCTACAAAGGTGCAGCCGTAAACATCCGGGTTCCTAATAGGCCTTGGGAAAACATCTAAACACAAGATCTTATTACATTCAAACTGAGAAAACCAGAGAAAAAAACAATGCAACAATAAATCCTTTATGTCGTGGCTATAATTGCAATAATTCGCATGAATCAATCGATCACGAACTCTGTTAGAATGAGATGAAATTAGATGGGGTCTGAAAATAATGCGTCATTAAACAAGTAATCTTACATACAGATGCATAACGAGAACTAGGGTGTCTATTAAAACTTTACAATGGGAACTAGCTCTACCATCGATCCTTTGAAAAATATAAAAAACTAAAGTATATATACTCCTAAACATTTGCCCATGAGGAGGCCTCCTAGACTTTAGGGATGAGGCGTCTCTTCAATCAAAATTGGATGGAAAACCTTCTTCAGACGCCACCTTAACTACACATGGATCCTGCAAGGAGGGTAGCTGAGCCATTAAATGTTGAATTAGCGTGCACAAAATTCCTTGGGGAGTCGAGGACTCGGCATGGCTTATGTGGAAAAAACTAGTACAGAGGACCACCACAGGCGGACTTCCTACCGGGACCTCCATGCCTGAATTATTAAGGTGGCGAGGTGAGGTTTCAACCATCCCCTCTCTTGTTCATTTGTTCCAAGAAGGTATCAATATTGAGATCAAGTCGAACCGGCATCTAGAGATCACGGTGCTCCCCTTCTGAAACTCAATTCAACACTTTTGGCCTAATAATGCGACCTTTCTATCACCCCCGGGTGACCACGGGCTGTGAACCTACGCTTATCCTCAAAGGAGATTTTGGCGCTTTAGGGTTCGAGGCTTTGAGATATGAAACTGCCGTATAGAACTCCCGAATGCCGACATCTTGCCCGATGTGATGTCGTGCACCATCTCGTCCTTTTGGATGGACGAATAAGATTACATCTTCGGCGTTGACACTATGAAAATACCGAAGGGCCCCACCATTAGCTCGGATCATGCACTGCATGTCCTTGCGAATGGATGGTCCCTAATCCTTTGGGATTTCTTGCAATGGAGTTCGTGATGCGCTTCTTCCTTGAAATCCCAATCAACTAAACTGCGAAAGCACGGATGTGCGCCACGCGTTTCCAACCGGTGGAAACGACGAGATAACATTTGTTATTTAAAGGAACGCCTTCATTCCGGGGATGGCTTGGCGTGACACGGCTAGGACCGACCGGCTCAAAGGTGCCTTGGCATTTAATGTCGGCAATTTAAATTTGCGATGAATGGGAGGTCCCCTTGTCTTTGAAACGTCGATCGAAATGTCGTGAGCGCCACTGTCTTATTTGGATCCGGACGACCAAATTTGGTGATATATAAGCATTATCCATTGCACTAATCTCGGTATAGCTACGTTAGCTGGGATTCCCCGCGGTAGTCGTCTGCTTTGCTAGTGATCCTTTCCATTGTCCGGTACTTTCCTTTCGCTTGCATTTTCCATGCGAAATGGATTTTTGTGCATTGCTTATTGTGCTCATGGATGTGACCTTGGACTAGAACACATTTGATGGGTTTCAAAACCTTATTTCTTGCATTTTCGTCAAAGGGGTTTGGCTCGGAAAAGCACACCAGCTTACAAAAATTGGTGCTAACCGACTAATCAAGATATTATTTTAAGTAATGATTCCAACCCTAATCCTCTATGGCTAGATGAGGGCCTTCTTTTAGCTAACATATACAAAAGAAACTCTAAAGAACCCTGTTGAGAATTTGTTTGGTACTAGGTTAATCAAGCTATGTAGTTATAAAGATTTAATAATTTGCAATGGTCTAAGGAATTGGCCAAAATCTAACAAGATGACTTGTATGCATCGGATGGGTAGCAGTGTTGTTGATTATGTAATATCGGATATGCCCATATATACAATAAAATAGTAAATTTGATCTTTTAGATGACCATGAACCTAACTCACGATCATAGACCTTTAACCCTAACTTTAACTTTCGTACACAAAAGCTCCATTTGAAGAGCATACGATAATAAGGAACTTACTTTTGACACCAAAAAGTTGGTCTTTTCTTAAATGACTTAAGTAATGCTTTAAATATATTAATGTGTCACAACAATATTGAAGCTTACTATCAAAATTTTACAACAATTCCCTCTACTTCTATTAACAAATTATCTATTGAGGTGTTTTGTAAAAGAGAAAAATAATACAATAATTAACCCTTGGTATGTTAACAAATTTAAAATTGCCAGAAAATCCATCAAAGATTCTTCCAATGCATCATTAAAATCCTGATAAGATAAATAGATACAAAACCTTAATTAAAAAAAAAAAAAAAGAAAAACATTATATACATAGAAAGCAAGAAAAGATTTTGCACCTATTTAAGATAGATCCCAAGAAATTCTAGAGGAAAATTCCAACTCATAAAACTAAAGAAAATAATAGAAGTTTGCTTGAAGGATTGAAATTTATACCTTAAAATATTTGTGAATCCCAATTTAGCTATCCAACAAGGTTTCCCAAACCCTTGGACTCAAAGTATCATTGTACATATTTTTAAAGGTGGGGATAAAATAAATCCTTCTAGTGCTCTTGACCATCATAATGATTAGCCCTATTTTAGCTAAGCTATCTGAGAAATCCCTTTAATTATATGACCATCATGATTAGCCCTATTTTAGCTAAGCTATACAGAAGTTTTTTGGAAAAGAAGATCAGTACATGACCATAAAGAAATGGAAAAAGAGCTAAAGGCCAGGATGGTTTTAGAGGCTACCATTAAACTGTGGACCACCTTGTTATGTTTAGGATCATTATAGAGGAGTGTCATAATGGTGAAATTGATCTCCTTTGTTGTTTTGTTGATTTTAGAAAAGCTTTTGACATTGTGCCCAAGACTAACCTTTGGAATAGGTTAGAAGAGATTAAATTCCCTTTCAAGTTAAGAGCTACTGCAATAAGTCTATATTAGAAATTTATTTCCAAGGTTAGGAAAATTGATGGCTGGTCGGAAGAAATTAACTGTAATATAGGAGTCAAGAAAGGTTGCCCCCTATCCCCTACCATTTTCGACATCTGTATTGATAAGTTAGAATATTGTTTGGAGGATGCAGGTTGTGTTGTCCCAACTCTTGCTAGTATAGTCATCATCCTTCTTTTTTTTGCTGATGATTTGTTCTTATGGCGAAGAGTCTCTATGACCCAGGTAAGAAACTTATAATCCTCAAGGATTTCTGCTCTAGTATGGGCATGACTGTGAACATTGACAAAACAAAGGTTATGATAATTAAATCCAAAAATATCACCTACGATACTTTTTTATATGAAAAAAATAGCTTGGAGGAAGTGCCTTTATACAAATATCTTGGAATCGATATTCACCACGAACTCAATTGGAACTATAGCATTGAGAAAAAAATAAATGGAGGGTGGAAAACTTATTATGGACTTGAAAACAATTGTAAATCAATGGACCTTTGGCTTTGGGATAAGAAAAAATGACTCTTTCACACTCTCAACACTCTGGTTATCTTATATGGACGTGAAGTTTGGGGTTGCAGTATCTCTAGAGAACCTTGGAGAAAGATAGAGTAGATCCAAAAGAATTTAATAACTTATAATCTCAAAATTAAGGGCAATACACCCTATCATATCCTCCTCATAGAATCAAGTCTTTCCCCATTGAGAGCATTGCTTTGATTGGATATATAACTTACAACAACAAGATAAAAAACATGGATGACAAGAGGCTCCCCAAAATTGCTTCAAATTCTATCAAAAAACACGAGTGGCTAAAGAAAGGATAGCATAAATATGTCAAATCTTGGCTAAATCATTAGGGAATACAAGACGAAGTTGTCATGCATAATATTGATAATATTAAAAATATTATCACTTCTATATTTAAGGAGAATATGTGGTGTGATAAAGAATTAGAGGAAAAAAGGAAACTAAAATACTATGAAGTGGTCAACCCTAATTTAGAAGATCAAAAGTACCTATCAGTTTTAAGAAGTGCAAAGAAGAAAATCAACATTGTGAAAATAAGAACAAACTCTCATGAGATACATAGTGAAACTGGGCATTGGAAAATTCCCAAAATACCGAGGGATGAAAGAATCTACCATCTTTGTGACACTAAGAGGGTTGAAGATGAAAAACACTTCCTCTTAGATTTCCCTGTCTATTCCCAAATAAGATCCCAAATTAAAAATATTTTCCACCATATAGAGCTTCCTAACCTCCTAAGTCATCAAAACTTTGGTGATCTTGGAACGTTTCTCTTAATGTTTTTTGAGCACGAAAATACAATTTTAAATAAATCGAAGTAATATCTTTCCTTCTTAAGGTTCGATAGACCAATTGGTCTCAGTGGAAATTAATCATAATCGTCATCATCATCATCATCATCATCATCATCATCTCTCTCTCTCTCACACACACATATGATACTTTCTCCTTCTTTTATGACTTTTTCCTGATAGCTTGGGCTCTTGTTTGATAGTGATGATGATGGTAAATCTCTTTTAAACAATTTTTTAAAGTGAGGTTCTTTGAAATTGTAAATGTTTGATAACTAATCTTTAAACAATATTAAGTCTAAATTCTATTAGCAAACTAAATTTATTGACCAAGATATTATTGAAACTTTGTACAAATTACAATCTTTAGAGTTTAGATAATATAGCGTGAATCTCATTTTTAAGAGGAATTTGGCTAAACAATATATTTTTTGTTTGTGTTTATTATTAATATTATTGTGTTTAATATTACATTTATCATTACTTACTATAATATATGTGGATGATCTAAATATAAACTCCTCACATTTAATATGCTTATTAACGGTGTTGATTAATTGGGTTAGTTGTCATTGATGTCAACCCTTGAAGAAAGTTCGGTAGTGAATTCTGGTAGCACAATGGTTTGGGTAATGGACCTAAGTTTTTTTTATGGATAATGGTATGAGTTTTGATATATTTGTAGGTAAGCATATTCTAGATGGATAGTACATGTCATGCCATTTTCGGTGGTATGTTAAACGTCACATAACTCCTCATGGTTAGAGAGTTATGGCCATGTGAAGTTGGAGAACCCTCATGAGTCATCTAGAAGCCCCAAAAGGTCAAAGTAGTCAAAGTGGTTGCAAAGAAGAAATTATTTAAATAATAAAGTGAAGTGAT
>SNQJ01S0180386.1:0-13863 GCA_010110895.2 Picea sitchensis | reverse complement strand
AAAAATATTAAAATGTCATGAATATTTTGTTTAACATACAAAGGTGAGCATCAATTTTCAACATGATATACATAACATGTTATTACATATCACATATTATGGAAACTAGAAGACATATTAATACAATATTATCATCTCTTTATACACTAAGTACTTCTAATACAATTATTGTGTTTTTATAACCAGGAAAAAAAAATTGTATTTATTCAAAAAGGTTGCAACCAAAGTGTACAATGAATTACATAAGGTTGATTCTAATATCCTTCAACAAGACAAGATAGTTTTCTGAGAAAACATTGAAGAGCTTCCAGTAAACTACAAAATAGATGTTCCATGTTGGCCTACATGTGGCATGTTTCACACATACTCCTAAAATACATATAAATTTGAAATACATAACACTAATGGTAAACAAGAGCACTACCCTCATCTTATTTCCCCTCATCAGATTGAGGGGAGATTTGTCCTTCTATTTCCATAGGTTTTCTTAGCTAATGGACCATCTCTTCCTCCTTATGCTTGACTTGAATAGAGTTCTCTAACTCTCTATTGTTGGAAGCCATTGTTAAGGATTCCATGTGCTAATTGAGTGTAAGATTATGCATCCTATTGCACTCTGCCTCAAGAAAATTTATCATATGCTTCTGATGCACAAGAATACTCATGGTGATAGTTTTTTGGTTAATGCAAGCTTGCTCAATCTCTGAAACTTTGGACGACATAGGAAATTTGACACTTCTATTGGCTTGAATTAGTTCCTCATGGATATGCATGATTCTTTGGATCTCCTATATGTCGTCGCTATCCATATTGCATAATTTTGCATGAGAAACTTGAGAAAGATACCAATGGCAAAGATGAAACTTTCTACTTACACCAACAAGATGAATGATATCAACACTTATTGTGTTTTTCATGTCTAAAACTAGAGTTCCAATGGTGTCGACACTGTGCCTAATGGGGAAACTTTATTTTGGATGGCCCGAAACCAAAAAGTACTCACAACATGGTACCCAAATTCAAAACATTAGTATTTTACAATGAAACACAAGCTCGATCCACTAAACCCAAGTTCAAAACACCAACTTTAATAGTCTCACTAAAGTGACAATATTTTACACAATCATAAGTAGCTTTAACATGGGAATGCAGGGATTCAAAGTTATAGTCAACCCAAATTCTAAAAAGGTTTCTATAGTTAGAAAAAATCATGTCCCCTAAGGACCCAACTTCCAAATTAACAATTCATTGCTGCAAATTTTCCCCATAGCTAAATGATGATTCTTGCCACAAAATCCACCACAAAAATGCATGCAATGAATGCATGGTGTACCTTTGAATGTGCTACGAACTCTCCTAGTGAGTTGGTAGCATACATATCAAAATTGATTTGACATCTTAACGGTTAAAGGTGACAAAAGGAGGGGTCAACGTACAACATGGAGGAGGTTACATGTCAGGGTGTTGATGGATAAATAAAAAGATGTGACTCATTAAGGCTTTATCTGACTTGTTATGATAGCAAGGAATAACCTAATGACTCTAGACCAAAGCCAAAGCTAACCTTAGTTTATTTACATCAAAAATTGAAAAATGATTATAGAAAAAGGGACCTAAAACTTAATGAACACCTATGACTCAAAATAAAAAACTGAAAATATTTTTGACCCTTGCAATTCTATGTGATAACATTTAGCTCCAGAGGGGATGGCATGCTCCCTGTGAGCTACCAAGAACATGCATTTTCAGTTTCTTATCTAGGGGCTATGGGATCATTATTTAAAGCAAACAAAACAAGCTAAAATTGATATTTACAATGAAAGGAAAGCCACTCATGGATTTAAGAAAAGTATTTCTTCAGAAAATTCCCATTAACTGGGCCACCAGAAAGTTCAGATTTTTCCAAGTTCTACAATTTAGAAGTGTTATTTTGAAAAACTTTAGAAATATTGAAAGGACGAATCCACAAGGATTCGAATTTACCATGTCTTCCCTTGTCTTTCCTTTTTGCATCCAATTTGAGCACCAAGTCTCCCAAATGGAAATATTCTTTCTTTACCTTCTTGTCAAAAGCTTGCTTGATCTTCTATTGATGGCTCTGTGTTTTATCAAAGAGTTGCTCCCTAGTTTGTTGTACTTTCACAAGCCAATGCATCCTCCTGATCATATCATCTGGCTCTCCTTGTTGGTCTTGAAGAAAATTTTCCACAAGTAATGCAAGTTGAGAAGGAAAAGAAACTTCAACTCCATAGACCAACTAAAATGGAGTAGTACCAATTTATCTCTTGGTGGTTACTATATATTCCCATAGAGAAAACTTCAGCTTTGAATCCCAATACTTTTTGTTATCCTCCAACAGTTTTTTGATGATCTTTACTAGACTTTTGTTATAGTAATATACCAAGACATTACCTTGAGGGTAATAAGGAGTAGAATGAATCAGCTGGATCCTAAAATTTTCACAGAACTTGACAAGAGGTTTAGCTTTAAAAGTTGCAGCATTATCAGTCATAATATTGTTAGGACATCCAAACCTTGACAAAATGTCTTCTAGGAAGCCAATGTCTACTTTATGTGTTTCATTTCTTGTAGGAATGGATTTTATCCACTTGGTGAAATAATCAGTGGTAGTCAGGATCCAACGATGTTGACCACTTGAAGCTTGGATTGATTTCTCCATGAAATCTAATCCCCATTGTTGGAAAGTACAAGATACCATTATGAGCCTCAGAGGAAAATATTTTAGCTGTTGCTTTCCTAAGAATTTCTGACATTTATCACAGACCCTGATCTTTGCACAGACATCAATGAATAAAATGGGCCAAAAGTACCAAGCTCTGAGTATTTTATATGTTGTGGTCCTCCAAAAATGATGGCCTCCACATAGGCTATCATGAAAATTAGACATGGTTTTCTTTTCCTCATCTGGGTCCAAGCATCTTAAAAGAAAAAATATAGGATCCTTCCAATACAAAACATGATCAACAATGAAATATTTGATTGCTTTGAGCTTCAAATCCCTCACCTTAGTTTTCTCAAGTCCAACAGGGGGTTGTAATGTTTGTAAGAAATGAATAAGGTCTTTGTACCAATTACACTATGCCAATTTGGGGCTGATATGTGAGTTGTTGCTAGCAATATCAGTCTGTTGATATATAGAATCTGCATTCATGAAATTAACCCCAAGTGCCTTACAGTTTGATTCAGCTAACAATCTAGCTAAACCTTTCCCTTTCACCAGCTTGGTTGGTTTCATCTCAATATCAAATTCCAAAATTTTGGCAATCCACTTACTCCTATCTCCATCAATGTCATGATGAATAAGAATTTCTTTAACAAAGGTTGACAGGACATAAGCAATAATTATAAAATGCAGAAAATACACTCTGAAATCCTTGAGGGCTTTAACCAAAGCATAAGCTTGTTTCTCCATGATGTCATACATGATTTCAACATCTTTCAAAGCCCTGTTGAAAAAAGAAATAGGTTGCTACATTCCATCTGAGTTTTTATGAAGGAGGATAGTAGCCAATATGTCATGTCAGGAAAAATAAAATATCAGAAATTATTGAATAATCAGGGCCAGGGATAATTTTAAGGATGGAAATTCATATAAAAATGTAGAAACATGGGCTAATCTTACTAGTCCTTGATACACAAAATGCAAAATGTTTGGCGATAGTTTTGTAAAAATATTCAAATTTCTAAAGATTTAATATAGCGTCTATCAAATATTGGCGATTTTAAAGGTAAAATAATTTATTCTATGGAATTTGGGCGAATTGTTTTTAGAAAAAATGGAAATTAGTGAATCGTTTTGGGGAAAATTAATGGAAAATTAGCCCATTTGTGAAATTTAGCCCCTAAAATCATCTATGAGATTCAGGGATGATAAGAAAAAGTTCCTCAGTCAGTGCTTGTTTAATTTTATCAAAAGAATTTATAGCTTCAAGGGCCCACTTTACCTCATTTCCATTTCCCAACATGGATGTGATAAACTTAACCAACTCAAAAAAATTATAAATGAATCATCTCAAGAAGTTTATCTTACCGAGGAAGGATTGGATCTCTTTCTTGGACCTAGGGATAGACAGAGTCTTTATATCATCTACTCTACTTGGGTCAATTGTTACCCCTTCAACTAAGACAATATGTCCCAACAACTTACCTTCCTTCATACAAAAGAGGGACTTCTTGGGATTGAGTGACAATCCAAATTTTCTACATTTTAGGAACATCTTCTTCAAATATTGATGGTGCTCTTCATCATATTTTGAAAACACTGTGATGTCATCCAAGTAGATCACCACAAAATTATCCTTTTCTCCTATAAAATAAATATCCATTTCACGTTGGAAGGTTTCCCCTGCATTCATGATACCAAAGGGCATCTTGGCATACATGAATATACCCCCCAAGGAGTGGTAAATTTTGTCTTCTCCCTGTCTTATGGAAAAATAGAAATCTGGTTGTAGCTTGAAAATCCATCAATCATGGAAATCCTTGCTGAGCCAGTCACCCTTTGTAAAATATGTTCCATCTTGGGCAAGGGATAGTTATCTTTCCTACAACACTTGTTTAAATTTATGAAACCAACACAAAGTCTGATTTCTCCATTATTTTTCCTAACAGGGACAAGATTAGCTATCCACTCAGAATACCTCAAAGGTATGATGATTTGAGCATCAAGCAATTTTTTGACCTCCTTCTCCATGATGGGCAACAACATTGGAATTACCTGCCTTAGTTTCCGTCTAAATGGTTTAGTATCATCCTTCAAAGGTATTTTTTGTTCAATAATGTTTGTGTCATAAGTTTTCAAATTATCATACTTCCAAGAAAAAACATCATAAATTCTTTTAGTAGTTTGATATACTCATTTCTTTGTTTTTTTGACAGACTACTAGACAGCTTGACATACTTGGTATTTTCATCAATACCTAGATTGCATTCTGTCAAATCATCATCTGCATTGAACCTCTTACTTTGACAACCACATCATTACTATCAAATAATCTCTCTAAAGGAACCAATACATTGGGGATATGATTACTAGGAAATTGTACAATCTTGTGGTCTACAATTTTATTTAGGAATTTATCAGCATGAGGACTGTTTTCATCATCTATATCTTGGTCAATGTGAAGTGCATAAAATTCTTCCACTGTTTCTAGAAATATTTTAATCTCAAGATCATCTTCAAACACCTTCCAATGTTTGACATTGTCAGGTATGGAAGGCCTATATTTTAATTCTACATCGTACTTGAGTTTAGGTGGTAATGGAACTTTAAAGTTGCTAGCAGAAACAACTAGGGAGTCTACCAATGCATTTTCTTCTCTAGGAACAAAAGATATATTGAAAGCTAGGAAGAAATTATCAATCAGATCCCATACCTCATTTATGTAGGTCCTCAAACTTGGATGCTTTTCTTGATATATATTTCTAATCTGATGTACAATCAACTCTGCATCTCCAAAAATTGATAATTCCTCAATTTTCATATCTTTAGCAGCCCTCAACCCCAAAACTAGAGCCTCATATCCAACAATGTTATTTGTGGTCTCAAATTCTAACCTGAAAGACAAATTTATGACTTCTTGAGAGGGGGAAATGAAAACCACTCCAACACCAACACTATCTTTAGAATATGCCCCATCAATTTTTTTTTTCCAAACTTGAGCACCTTGTTTTACTGTTTCACATGCTATTGGTGATGGCTTTCTTATTTCCAAAGGTGGCTGAGGGATATCCGTGAGTTATAGAATACTAGATCCCAAATCATTGTCCACAGCATAAAAATGATGTTTGGTGGGGTTACCTTCATCACTGATAATATAAGCCAATTGTGCTTCTCTATATAGTCTTCTATGTTCACCTCCAAAGATAGGTATTGTGGCATAGGAGAGTTCCATCTACAATGTTCCTCCCAATCTCTTAATCCATGATCTAGACAATAACATTCCGAACTTAGGGTGAACATCTAAAACAACTATGTCCATCACTATACTCTCCATAGGAAATTGGAAAAGGGTAACAAACAAATGTTTAATCACCCCAAGGCATTTCACTTTCCTTGAATGAAAAGAATATAGACCATGATATGATTTGGTGATCTCTAGACCCAGTTCATCCATTACATATTTAGGGATTAAGTTATGGGATGCACATGAGTCCATCAAGAAATTGTGTAAGATCTTGTCATGCACATTCAATGACGTATAAAAAGGAGGGGAAGAGTCATCCATATCTTTTACTAAGGGCCCCAATATTACTGTAGGTTTTTCATCTTGTAAATTTATTGAATCTGTTGAATGGGAAGAAAAATCAGACTACAAAATTTTAGAAATGGGCTTCTTGAAATCTTCATTCTTTATCAACTCTAAGAATGGGACTGGAATTTTGATCTTCTAAATTTCATTTTCAAAGTTAAAAGAATATGGGGATTTCAGAATTTATTTTACTTCTGGGACAGTGGCTTTAACCATAGGTTGATTATTTTGTTCTTCATTTCCTTTCTTTGGTGTAGCCATTTTTTTAGTAGAGGGGTATTTTTTAGGTTGATTTGATGTACTAGGCTTTCCCTCTTTCTATTTTGACCTCAAGTTGTACTTATTCTGATTTTCATTTGTTCTATCTCCCTTGCTTAACTCATTTAGCTGGCTATTCATCAAGGAATCTTCATAGGAAGATTGATTTAGGTGAGGAGAAGTAGATGTGTCTCTTAGACAGTAAATTTCTTGATCAATGTCCTCCTCTTCTCCTTCTTCATCATCAACCAAATTGTTTTGGAGAGGAGTATAAACCCTTTGATCATATCTATTCCTATTATATATTTGAAGGATGATGCAGTAGAAGTTCAAGCTCAGAGAAAAGGTAAATTCATGTAGGTTGAAAAACCTATTGAAATCATCGACATCACTACTCCTCAAGAAAAGGAAAATCCTACTTTTAAGAGGCTCAAAAGACAACTTAAATAGGAAAGGTCTGAAGTTGATGAAATGGAGAAGGGGGAGTTGTTTGCAAATAACAATATCAAGGGAATCATGGACTTATATCGTGAAACTGATCAAAAATCCATATTTATAGCCAAAAGGTTTCGACCCCTCCACAGGTAGCTCAGAAACTTATACAGACAAAACATAGCTTACCAGGGACAAATCAGAAAGTTAAAGATGGACCTGCAACCTTTCAAATAGGAGATGGACAAGAGGAATCATGATATCTTAGCTAAACTTGCAACCAGGAAGAGCTCCAGAATAAAAAAATAAAGAAGATGAACATCCTTAAAAAATATCAGTTTTGACAGTTTCCTGTTTATGCATTTTTAAAATTTTTGAGGATGGTTATTCCTAATAAATTATTTTTTAAGTTTGGGATGATCCCTTCAAGTCATATACCATATTATGAGTTTATTACAATAATTGAAGCACTGGAGAAATTTTTTTGGGATGTTTTTGGGTTTTATTAAATGCAATGAGATGCTACAGGAAAGTTCGCAACACCTGACATTATGAACTGGCTGATACAGGCTAGCGCTACGAACTTTGTTGTGAACTCTTGTTCTGGAGGTTTTGGAGAAATAAGAAACTTCCATATGGTTATATGAATGCATGACAATTGTATAAGGGTCATTTGTAAGCTAGGAGGCCACCTACCAAAGGAAGATGCGCTCAAAGGGTCACTTCATCGGCCATAAAGAAAATGTTATGGACGTTGCCAACATTAGCCTAGATTTTAGCATTTTTGTTATTTTTTGTTATCCACCTTTGAGGGCACAGGGATCCTAGGATAATGTTGTTATTTGGATTGTAAAGATTTCATTGACAATCTAGACTATAAGATAGGCATAGTAAGACTGGAAAACATTCGAATGGTTGAGATGAGACTCATATTTTGATGTTGTGAATGTAACAAAGACATCTCTGATTTTATGTACCTGACCTGAGACTTTTTGGCTAATAGAAATCAACATTTTTTCCCCTATCATCTTGTTTATGTATTACTCTGATTTTCAATCTGTTGAAGGTTTCAATTGATCTATTGTATCTTTATTTCAATGAAGGATTTGTTGTGATGTTGTTTATGATATTATCAGAGTTTCCCTTTTGTTTAAAGAAGTTCTTGTTTCAGAAGGTTTTCTTCATATATTTACTAGTATTACCTGATGTAAACGGTAGATATATTTCACCTTTCTTACTGAAATCTTGCCCCTATCCATCTTATTCTTTAAACCTTGATCTATGTTACTCAAAACCTCATTTCATGGTGCATTTTATTTGGAACTTACTGTGATTGACATTGTTTTATTGAGTTTTATCCATTCGCCACATTATCATAAAAAAATATCTTTAAACTTACTGATGGGTGATGAGCTTACACTTTAGCAGTCAAAGTGTGAATTTCAGTGCTAACACTCAGTATAACTCATCTTCAACGAGTCCCTTGTCATATGTTTAAAGAACCTGAAGAAAGAGGGGTTAGGTCCCATATATCCCATATAAATCCTTCAATGCATAACTTTACGAGACCAAAGAAGGAAAAATTGGTCTTTTCACGTTTAGAGAGTATGAAAATAACTAAAAGGAGAACTCATCTATCCGAGGTTGACTAGAGTATTTATTTTTTGTAATTAGTCTTACAAGCCCGAAAAAGTCAAAACAATACAACGGAGAACTCATCTAGCCAAGGTTGACTAGAGTATTCATTTTTTATAATTAGTCTTATGAGGCCGGAAAAGGGGTAAACTACCACTCAAAAGACACCCTTTCAAATCCTTTTAATGAGCGTGAAAGGACGCAAGCTCGCTCGACAATCTTTTCATGTTTAGAGAGTCTGAAAAGAGCTTAAAGGGGAATCCAAAGAGTTCCTTTTTCATATAGATTTTACGAGTCCGAAAAAGTGATAAAAGTGTACTCGATAACCTATTCTAATGTATTTACTAACACAAGAAATAATAAAGAGTGAGCTCAACTGTCTACTTCATTTTTCACGATCTTGAAATAGAAAACAAAACTATGCTCGGGTTAGTTTCATTTTTACACGAGCTTGAAAATAAAAATGAAATTGTGTTGGGTATGATACCCCATCAACGCGTTTCTTCCCAACGTAATGTCCAAAGGTTTCAAGTGATAACCATAGGCGGTTGGTACTTTTCCCCAGCTTGAAAAGCTAGCGGATTAACTCCAACATGATGTGCAGAGGCTGGAGACATGCGCCCCAAGCTTCGTTTTATCCGTCAACTCTTATGTTGTCACCAAATTATGTATCTGATTAAAGTCTCAGTTACTAATAAGTAAATGTTCACCAAAGGAAGAAAGAGGATCAACTGACACAACCAGATGAAATGAAGGTTAAGTTACGATATCTAGTGAAAGATTGGACTCAAAATTTATGAGATCTAGCGAAAGACTCGAATCAATGTTTACGAGATCTAGTGAAAGAATTGACTCAACATTGGTGAGATATAGAAAAGGATGTGACACAATAGAAGGGGGATCTATTTCATATTTTAATGAGCTTGACACATAAATAGGAACGATGCTTGTTACACTCTATTTCATTTTTTAATGAGCTTGACAGAAAAATGGGAACTATGTTCATAGCCAGTTTTATTTTTTAACGAGCTTGAAACTAGAAAATAAACCCTGCTCATAGCTGGTTTCATTTTTTAACAAGATTTAAACCATAAAATAAACCTTTCTCATAGTTGGCTACCATGGATTCCAAGAGGTCTTCATCAGACAAAAAGACAATACTCTGGAAGGAATACATGGTAAGGGACTCACTCGGATCAATAGGGGGGGGAATAGACTCCAAGGTCCATAATGAGGGAGTTACCATGTCAAAAACTAGATCTAAATATGAATAATATGAGAATACAATGAGAGTCTCCTTCTCATCGATAGTTAAAAGGATGGGACATGTTTCCACATAATTAACCCATGGTGGGGTGTATACCACCTGCATATAAGGAATTCTCAAGGAATTTGCATGGTTGGTGGTCATATGAGGGCCAAGGAATGAAAGATGGTCAATGGTCATAATGTTTCCATTATGAGGGAAAGACATCACTCAAAAGAGTGTGGACACAACAACTTTCATAGAATAAACATAGTCCTACATGAGGAGAAAATTGAAGTCCAAAGGGCATTGGACTACCATCATGTCAATATAGACAGTCTTCCCTCCTAAGGTGATAGGTAATTGAGGAAGTATCCATAAAGGTTCACTAGCTCTTCTATTAAAATCCAACAAATTTTGATTACCAGACACAAGAGGAGGGACACCTAGAGCTTGCCAAGAGTTTGAGGATAAAATTCTAACATAAGTGTCTTTTTCTACAATAGAGTGACATATGTTTATATCAAAAACTTGGGAAATTATTTGGAAAGGCAAGTAGGAAGGAAGGTGAGGTGTCAATAGTCTATTCCAATCAAAGAAAATGACCACAGTACTTGGAGGGGGTTCCATGGAAACGAGTGAAATTCCCCCTTGTCCAGATTAATCTGAAGTGACAAGAAGAACTTGAGCAGTATCTACTTCACTCTTCAAGGGAAGAGTGGGATCGACTGATGATGGAACCAGATTGACTAGTTTATCAACCAATGGTGAGTTGGGAGAGCATTTACAGTAAGTAGTTGGAAGTTGTTGTTGGACATCAACAATATTTTCCAACAAACGTGAAGCCTCATCCATATGATGGAAAAAGTAAGTTTTATGAATGCCTTCACACAACCTACAAGGAAACTTGACTCTACCTTTCTTATTTCCAACTTTACTATCACTAGTTGATGGGTTATCACCAAAATGATTGGAGGCAGTTGGCGACACGGGTTGTCGGGAACCCGTAGACCACACTTATAATATCTTGGGAAGACTAAGGAAATCATTAATAAAGTGGTTATCCTTACAAAGTCGGCAAGGGAATTTGGGTTTGTGATTTGTCTTGGTAGTTTTGTCAATATCATCAACACTCCTAGCATGATTAACAATGGCTGGTTGGTTTCCTACAATATGAAATGCATTGGTTAGAAGCTTGGCCCCCTGATTATTTTTCTTCTTCTTAATCTTCCTTTTATTATTCTTCTTATCCTCATGTTTACTAGCATTATATCTTTCACCAGGAAAGGAAGGGGAAAAGGGAAGAAGAAACAAGATGCAAAGAAGGAAAAGGATCAGTAGGAAGTTGATGTTCTTGGGGTGGATGGATTACATATGAATCACCAAGAGCATTTGGGATCATCGGAATGGAAAAAAACATACCAATAACCCAATAGTGAATCTTGGAAGACTCAATGTAGCAATATAAGGAGGACCAATGTTTCCAAAAGAAGGAAAAATAAAAGGTTCCCCGGGAAAAGGGGTCTCTTGGTTGGTAGTTCTAGGAACTGATGCCATAGAAACAGACTCAACCTAGGTTCTACTAAATCAAAGAGAACAGACTACCAAAGTTCCTATAAGATAAGATAAAAAAGAAGAAGGAATTAGGGATCTTCCTAATATGGGAGAAGAGGTCGTCAATGAAGATATGAGAAACACTTACCTTGACCTCCACATAATAGCCCTTCCCGATGTAAGTAACCCTCACTTCGTGGGGCCACCCTCTAGAGGTACTGAGAGTTTGATGTGATGTCTTCCTTAAGTAAAACAAAGAATCTTTTGAAGGAGGAACCCACCTTGCAGTCACCCGTGTAGAATCCTAGGAAAATAAACCATGTTTACCAATTTCACAACGAACGGTCAGGTGGGTAACCAGTAAAAAATCAAGCCTAAGAAAATGGAACTAGGAATGGTGGACACAAATCCATGACCCAAATACTAAGAATAAGTGGTTTCACCCCGAGGACTTTCCACTCTTCAAATATCCAAACTTGTTGGAGTCCCACTAGGAAAACATAAGAGGGGAGATCTCAAGCCGTCGCTTCACTAATTTATGTTATGAGAAATTCCACCTTGTGGATAGGTTGAACTCCCCCATAGGTTTTCCTCACCACTCCAATGTCATATTTAGTCCAACATTTTTCCCATAGGTTTTCCTCGTCGCTCCAATGTCATATTTAGTCCAAGCTATTGAATGTAGAAGCCACTCTTTCAACCTTCCTGCAAAAATTAAAATGACCCTTATCTTCCACTTGTGCAACGTTATATTAAAGACTAATCTAACTAATCGTAGAATTATAAACATTCATGCATTAACATAAGAAAGACAAGAATGAGGAAATAGGCCAAGTTGTACTAATGGTTATTCTATTTTCTTTGTCTTCTAGGAAAGATATAGAGACAAGATTATTTTCTAAACCAGGTACATATAAGACATTACTCAAGTGAACATTGTTACCAAATTCCAATTTGATGGAGGCTTGACCAATTCCTTTGACTAGATAGGTGTTCTTGTGTCCAAGTTCTACTTTGTGAGATGTCTTCTTTTCATTCAGATTGGAGAGTTTGACCCGATTTTCTGTCATACACCTGGAAGCTCCACTGTCAATTATCCACATGTCATATTCAAGAGTTCCTATAAGAGATGAATAGTGTATATGATCTACCTTTTCATTCATGATTCCTATTGACTGATATTTGGTCAAACTTTGACTTTGCTGGTCAAACTTTGAATTTGACCCAAAATTTCAAACTTTACATTTTTTCCTTCTGAGAGTGCCAATAGGTGCACTGAACTAAGGAAAACTAGAATATCCTCTCATTGAGTAAAGTGTTCCATCATAAGGTGTGTTGATACTGAGAGGGGGGTGAATCAATATCAAGTACAATTTAAAATATTTTTCAACTTATACTTAAGACATTCAATTATATCCAATGAGAAATGAACAATAGTATAAGAGTTACATCAATACACCATGCACAATATATGAGAAATAATCAATAGTTATTGGTCAAGGGAAGTAATGACTTCCAAAGGTAGCTACAGCTTCCAAATATAAAGGGAGGGATAAAAATCCAAGAGGAAGATACAATCCTCGAATATCAAGAGAGGGTTGACCTCTCCATCCTTTCCCCTTCCTTCCACCCAATAATATATGAGAGATAATAAAACTTTACATTAAATCATCACCATCAACCAACCATCACATAGAGCTTGATAATGCTTCCCGAAACTTCTTCAACTTATGTAATTCTTCAATTCTTGTAATAATCTGATCCTATAGATAATATTACTCAATGTATTCTCTGAAAATCCTCCAAGTTTCACTCGAATCCTCCCCAAAAATAAGTTATAGAAAGAATGGTAGACTTTATTCAATTTTGGTTTATTTAGGAGAGCGAACTTGTATAGAATGCCCCGTGCTCAATATTTAACATCATATTCTGAAAATCATACACAAGAAACTAAATTCTGTACTATTTCCAATGAAATTAGTCCCACTTCATTTGGATTATCTATGAAGAAGTTATGATTGTTTTACCCAGAACACTTGTTTATTGACTAGCTTCAAGACTGGTAAAAAACCCTATCATCCACAAAGTGTATCTCCATAATTATAGCGAATCAAGAGCTACAAATTTTACCACAGGTACCTTGATATGTCTTCTCAATACCATAGAAATTTCACCATCTGAATCGTTCTTGAAAAAACGTTATAGCTAAAATGGTAAGATGACCTGAAAATAACATACCTTAGAACAGATCACCAAAAGACTTCATCCTCCCTTGAAATCTGGCCTTCTTTACTTCTGATTTCCTCTGAAATTTGACTTGTTTCTCAAACGAATGTATAATGATATTTATTTATACCATTTATTTCACTTCCTCTTAACATTAGGGCTGACCTGACACTTTCTTATTTTGTAATTCTTTTCTTTAATTATCTTCAGGGCCTACATGTACTTCCTTCTTCAATTCAC
>SNQJ01S0180385.1:447-13582 GCA_010110895.2 Picea sitchensis | reverse complement strand
CACTCCTCGCCTCTACCCACGAATTACTTATTTCTTTCCTTTTCAGCAAGGTTGCATGGGTCCAAATCCCCAGCTCGTGGTTAGGTCTGGAAGTCTTACAGATGGGTACTCTGCCCCATCTCCTCATTAAATCTTGAGTAGGAATCTTCCAGCTCCCACTCTGACTGGTAATTCGTATATGGGTCAGAGGACTGTTCTGATTCATTAAATCCAGTAAGTTGCACAAGTATTCAAATTTTTTCATTTCTAAATGTCATGATTTAGTTACGTAGGTTTCTAGTTGTAAGTTTTAAATGGTTACTATGGTATTTTATATAGTTATAAACTTTAGTTCTTTATCCACTGTCAGATGATATAATGCGAGTGAGAACGTAATATATACATAGGGGTCCACAATATCGAGGTGCCAACTTGGCACAAGCTCCCACTTTCAGGGAACTCTTCCTGGGCCTAACTCTGAGATATACATGGTCTCCCGTCTTGAACTCTCTTGGAGTTGTCTTTTGGTCGACGTAACTTTTCTGTCGGTTCTGAGCAACCTTCAAGTTTTGTTTTATTTGAGTCACTTCCTGTCCCATTTCTTTCAACATGTCGGGTCCAAAAGAAATTGTGTTTACGAGATTACTCCAATTGATAGGAGTGTTGCATGGCCAACCATAGAGGACTTCGAAAGGACTCATCTTTAAGGATTCTTGGTAGCCGTTGTTGTAGGCGAATTCCACCAGTGGCAGGTAGTCTTCCCACTTCTTGGGTTGATGCATTACATGCATTCTTAGCATGTCTTCTAGTATTTGGTTCACTCTTTCCATCTGTCCATTGGTTTGAGGGTGATTGCACAAGTATTCAAATTTTTTCATTTCTAAATGTCATGATTTAGTTACGTAGGTTTCTAGTTGTAAGTTTGAAATGGTTACTATGGTATTTTATATAGTTATAAACTTTAGTTATTTATCCACTGTCAAATGATATAATGCGAGTGAGAACGTAATATTAAAGGTTGACAATGATATGGTGGTATGTTGAAATGTTAATTGTGTAATTTAGTCAACTCAAATGGAGTGACTAAAAGATATTTTAAAATAGATCAACAATAATGTGGTTATATAGTAATAGATTATCTATAAATAATAATAATAATGATAACATACTCTATGATCATTAATGGAACTTGAGTGGTAAAGAATGAAGAAAGTTAGGTGTAAATTATTTTATCTTTGTAATAGGCTACTTATTGTTTAATAGAGAAGTTAGAGTTAGTGTTAGTCCTTCAAGCAGTTATAGGTAGTGAGATTTTACTTGGAGTAATTGATTTTATTTTTACAATTGTAAATTGTCGAATATTTGCGTAGATAAAAATAAAACTCCTCTATGACTGCGTGATCAATTACTTTTTAATTGCTTAGATATTGTTGTTGATTTACTGGTGGGTTGTTATTGGTGAGAAGTTACAGTATTGAATTCATCATGTGATCTGATGATAGAAAAGTTACATATTGATTATGGATCTTGATATAAGTTGACGCTCAGTAAGAATAATGTCATTTGATTAATCTTAAATCATTTACTGGTTGTTATCTTTATATTTTAGATTGCAATACTAATGTAATGTTCGTAATTGAATTGCCTTAATATGTTTTAAAAAGAAAGAAACAAATTATTTACTACATGTTGTAGTCGATTACATTTATGTTGTGTTTGATGGGGTGTTACATATGATTATTTGTTTTCACTATCAATTTGATAACTTGTGAAAATAAGTACTCAATGTATGGGCAACATGTAGTTTGTAGATTCTTGCATCTTGTAGATTAAAGCTTGCAGGATATGGAAGAAATCTTCCATGGAAGATGACATAAGTGCCTTGATGCAGAGAGAGAGTTCCGGTATAGACCTTGAGTTTTTAAGCTGGAGAAAAACCTCCTGTCTTAAGTGGAAAGCTTGCAAAATATGAAAGAACTTCACCTTCTATGAAGTTAGAAAGTATTTGATGGTATTATAACAACTTTCAAACTCTAAAAGACCTAGTAAATTGTAGAATACCAATCAGTCAGAAACCCAAAATTTACTAAGTCTCGAATTAGACTATCACTCTAAGGAAAATTTGTATTTTGTGTCAGAATGACTCTTAGCCGTCGATTTTTGTGTGGCAAGTATATCTCATCCATTCGTCGAAGGGTAGAATTGTTGAAGAGTCAAGTTGTAAACTTGACAAGGATCCTCGACCCATCGGAAAGGAATTTGGTGAGATATGAACTAATCGTCGAAAGTAGACGTCATTAAAGTGACCAAGAGTGGGGTTAGAAAGGTCCTGATGACAAAGGGGCCTTGGGTCGTGGAATCTTCAAAGGACCTATCTTAGCCATTGGATCTATTAAATATCTGTTTTGGTGAGGAAGGATGTAAGATGATGAAGGTCGTCGATCTGATGAAAACCGGAGCAAAGACATATAGGTTGTTGGTGTCAGTCTCTATTTCGTAACAAGGAGAGAAGTTGACAACTTGAAGGAAGGAGTTGGAGGGATGATCCCAATGACAACGAGATGACATGGGAATCGTTGATCTATTAGAAAAAGGTCTTGGCTGCTTACAACCATTATATCTTAAATGAATTGCCACGGGGAAGGGGGGGGGGTAACCTAGGAATATTATTGGCCATGTGGTTAGAACCCAGTGAGCATATATCAACCATTGGCGGAGGTGTCACTAACACTATTAGATCTGTTGGTAGATTTGCATTAATCAGAAAGATTTAAAACCCCTTCACATTCCCAAAAGAAAAGATTGTCCCATAGTGATGTGGGAAGGTTTTCTTCAAAGAAAAGGCACATGGATGTCAAGAAAAGTAAATCTAGTTGAAGCATTTCAATGGAGTCATCTAGTAGGAATATTTATTCCGAAGAGATGTCCAACAATGACACTATATCATGTATTCAAAGGAAAAAGAAGAGACATTCATAGATTTTTCTGACTGAAGAATTCAAAAAGTCTCAACCACTTACCTTTGATGGAGAAAATAAGAAGGGAGAGGAGGTTGAAGCCTAGTTGTTGGGTTTGTATAAGTATTTTTGGGTACACAATTATTCCTAGAATACCAAGGCAAGGTTTTCCATCTTCAACCTCAACAAAGGAGCTTCCATATGGTGGGAAGATCTCAAGGAGATCAAAATATTGAAAGAAAGGAAACTTACCTAGAAGCAGTTTGAGAAGTACTTCAGAAGAATATATTTATTGGAGAAGTATTTTGATGACAAAATTAATGTATTCCATGACCATAAGTTTAGGAAACTTACTATGGATTCTTATGCCAATATATTTATGGAGATGTTGAGGTATGTTCCTTACCATACCAGGGATTGTAACATTTTCTCAGTGGATTGCCATAGTCCTACCAGGGCAGAATTGAATTTGATAAGACAAATACCTTGGAGGAAACTATAAGAAAGGATAAGTGTTACTATGATATAACACACCCAACCCCTTAAGTGGATTTTTAAGGGATGGGGCATCAATTTTTTTCTTTCCTTAAATTATCTCGAATCCTCTTTCCGGGATCTTCATTACCTTCTGCTCGTTGAGAGTTTTCCAACCACCATCGCCATGCTCGAATCCAAGCTCGGGATTGAGAGATATGCCCTTCCAAATTTCTTCGGGCGTTACTAGTCAAGGGCCACATGGGTCCATCTCATACATATCATCCAGAGTTCCCTGAAGTCCCAGAGCGCCCAATGCTCCTGTATCTATGGTGGAGATCCATTCACCATTAATCTAATGACGGATCTTCCTCCTCATTAAGGCATACACCTAAGGATAATTCAGCGTTCGGTGCTTCAACACTGAGTGCTCCTTTTCTTTCTACACATGAAACCTCTCGAAGTCCCGAAATCCCAAAGTCCTGTAAGCTTGCCATGTGGCTCCGGCCTTCAGGCCCTTCGGTATCTCTACCACATTACACCCCAAATCCTCCAGAGTCCAAAAGTCTCAGAGTCCCGAAGTCCCGGTCACTTCACCAACCACTTTGTCCAGGTGGGAATGTACTAGGGGTTGACACATAGCAAGGGCTAGGGGTGACACATTCCCTCATCAGAGGGTGACACGTGTCACACTCTAATAGGCATAAGAGATATGTAAAATGCCCATATCCTGGTGACACGTGGCACCTTAGTTGCGAGTCTGTGTCATCCTGGATGACATCAGTGAGCCATCGCAACCCTAGATAAACAACCTTATAACGTCCTTCAAATCTCATGGTCGAGATCTGTCCATGTAGATCCATAGATCTATGGCTCTCATTGCTTCGCAAATCCGAGCTTCGGAACTTATCAACACACCACATCTCAATTCCCATGGAGTGCCAAGTCTCCAGACTATAGGACCTGGTGCCATGCATCCCCTACATATCAACGACTAAGATTTAATCTGTCGTTCACAAATTTGGGAGTCTTCACACTTTGAAAACTCTCGGTCAATTTCCTCCGGAGTGGTAAGTCTTCAGACTCCCGAAGGGTCCACCCTTGCATGTGGTGACATACTATGTATGGAAGAAACTATAGGTGGGTCCTTCATACTCCTCCTGCCAAATGGACCAAATGGAGAGTGCCAGGTGTGATACACGACAAGGAAGATATGACATGTCTCTCCTTCAGTGAGTGACATGTGTCCCCTTCAGTGAGTGACACATGTCATGTGTTAATGGGCCTATGGGGTCTGTGAAATGCACAAATACAGGTGACACATGGCATGTTAATCATAGGTCCACGTCACCCTAGGTGACGTCACTGTGCCGCGACACTTCAGAATGATAACCTCCCAAGCCCTTCAATCTCACGGTCAAGGAGTGTCCACGTAACCCTGGATCAACGGCCTCTGTTACTTCATAACTTCGATGTTTGGGGGATCCGTGGTGTGACTTCCTCCTTACTCCTGAAGTGGTCAATGTCGTGTTGACTAGGACCTAGATCTGACAGTCAACGGAGGTCACAAAGAGTTCCTAGATCTGTGTCCCTTGTCACTTCGCAACTCCAGCATTCATAAGATTTTGCGTTAAACCACCTCTATTCTCTCGAAGTGCGACTTATTCAAAGTACTTAGAGACACCTCTTCACTAAGTTTGATCTAATAGCTGAGAGTGATTCCCAATGGATTCCCAGATCCACGACTCTCATTACTTCGTGACTTCGACGTTCAAGAAGTTTGATGATATATCATTTATGTTCTCCTAGAGTAGGACTTTGTCGAAGTTCCCTTGGAGTAGATCCAATGGTCAAAGAGTCTCCCGAATACCCTCGAAATGATGGCTCGCGTTACTTCATGATAATTGAATAGATCAAGTCTTAATGGTGGGGCAAGTCTAACTATCCCAGATAAGGAAACCACCAGGCATCGGTTAACTAGGTGGGTAACCATAACTATCAGTTTCCTTCAGCCGATTTATAAACAGTAGGGTCGAAACACTCCGGAGCTTCAAACTCTCGGAGTTTCGAAGCCAGAAGGATTAATTTCTTTCGATCCTAGCGCAGGGTTCCTAGACCTTGGTCACATGGGTCCTTTGGAAAATCTTGTGGGATACGCACTAATTCCTTTAGCTGTAAAGGGGTTAAGGACATGGGCATGGGCCCTTGGTCATGTGGGTGAAAGGTATAATGAAGGCATCCTCCTTCCATAGGTTTTGAATTTGAAATTCCTGTGAGGGTAGGTTTTAGAGACTGACATGAATTAAGCATTCCAGTAATTCTTTCCCCGATACTATAGCAGACTTACATCTTACAACTCTCTAACTGCCCAACAGATTCAAACATACGCCCATTTAAAATCACAAGTTCATAGAGAGATAATGCATATTTTTAACTTAACCATTCAACACAGATCTCAGTCATAGACATATATATAATTCAATCATCATTTCCATTTCAATACATAGAGTATGAAGATACTTATCAGAAAACTAGAGTTCGTGAAGCGACTATTGAAAGGGGTGCATGTTTCCACCCAACCACAGGCACAACCACTCTTGACAGATTTACCGCTGGCCACCCCCGAGCTAGACCATGATGCTCTGAGAGAGACTCTTTCTTCTTTCTCAATGAAATTCAAGGATGAAGGTTACTCTCCTCCTACAGGATCTTGGCAATTGGTTTTCCATATAAAAAGCAGGGAGGTCTGCTCGAGTACTGCCACGGTCACTCATCAACCTAGTTTATCAGCTTGTAACAAAAACCCTGCCCATGGATTCTTGCGCCCAGAATGAGGTTATTACTCAGTTCTTCCCCGAAACAGAGCATTGTAACTGCTCTTTTTCTCTTCTCGAGATTTTTCTTTCGACTATGCTCTCTTCCCAGATCTTCTTACTCACTCCTCGCCTCTACCCACGAATTACTTATTTCTTTCCTTTTCAGCAAGGTTGCATGGGTCCAAATNAGTCATAGACATATATATAATTCAATCATCATTTCCATTTCAATACATAGAGTATGAAGATACTTATCAGAAAACTAGAGTTCGTGAAGCGACTATTGAAAGGGGTGCATGTTTCCACCCAACCACAGGCACAACCACTCTTGACAGATTTACCGCTGGCCACCCCCGAGCTAGACCATGATGCTCTGAGAGAGACTCTTTCTTCTTTCTCAATGAAATTCAAGGATGAAGGTTACTCTCCTCCTACAGGATCTTGGCAATTGGTTTTCCATATAAAAAGCAGGGAGGTCTGCTCGAGTACTGCCACGGTCACTCATCAACCTAGTTTATCAGCTTGTAACAAAAACCCTGCCCATGGATTCTTGCGCCCAGAATGAGGTTATTACTCAGTTCTTCCCCGAAACAGAGCATTGTAACTGCTCTTTTTCTCTTCTCGAGATTTTTCTTTCGACTATGCTCTCTTCCCAGATCTTCTTACTCACTCCTCGCCTCTACCCACGAATTACTTATTTCTTTCCTTTTCAGCAAGGTTGCATGGGTCCAAATCCCCAGCTCGTGGTTAGGTCTGGAAGTCTTACAGATGGGTACTCTGCCCCATCTCCTCATTAAATCTTGAGTAGGACTCTTCCAGCTCCCACTCTGACTGGTAATTCGTATATGGGTCAGAGGACTGTTCTGAGTCATTAAATCCAGTAAGGTACTAGTTTGGTGGTGGTCATCTCAAACATTACTAGTTCCCCTCACCATATCTCTCATAACATCCATGTTTTATCTTGGCAAACCCCCCTTTCAGCAGTTATGCAACACTTATCAATTTTTTATTAATAACAGAAAATACACAAAGGTTCATCAAATCAAACATTCACACATATCTTGTCTACCATAGTCTCCTCGCCAGTTATAGTTATATTTATAAACTTGGGTAAACAAGGGTATTACAATCCCCTCCCCCTCAAAGGAACATCATCCTCGATGTTCTATTTGCCGACGTGCTATGTATGTATAGAAGTAAACAAAATTGGATATTCCTGTCTCATGGCATCCTCCATTTCCCATGTATCATATTGGCCAAAGTGTTTCCCCTGCACCTTGACCTGTGCAATGGTTCTGTTATCAAGTGGGGTTTCCTTCCTATCTATTATGCATTGAGGTTCCAGCATGAATTCTCCCTCTGGTTCCACATGAATCATAGACCAGTCAATAATATGATTAGAATCATGTACATATTTCTTTAATAACGAAACATGGAAAACATTATGTGCCTTCACTGTGGGAGGAAATGCTAGCATGTAGGCTACATGACCCACTCTATCCAAAATTTCAAAGGGTCCACAATATCGAGGTTCTATCTTGGCACAAGCTCCCATCCTCAAGGAGCTTTTCCTGGGTCTAACTCTGAGATATACATGATCCCCTCTTTTTAACTCTCTAGGAGTCCTCTTTCTGTCTGCATAGATTTTATGTCTATCCTGATCTATTTTCAGATTTTGTTTTATCTGAATTACTTGTTGTTCCATTTCTTTCAGCATGTCTGGCCTGATTGTAATTCTATCTACTGGATAATTCCACTTGATTGGAGTCTTGCACTATCTACCATAGAGGGATTCAAAAGGGCTCATCTTCAATGACTCTTGATAGCCATTGTTGTAGGAAAACTATACCAGTGGAAGGTAGTCTTCCCACTTCTTAGGTTGATGCATTACATGCATTTTTAACATGTCCTCTAATACTTGGTTTACCCTCTTTGTCTGTCCATCATTTTGAGGGTGATAGGATGTGCTAAATGACAATTTAGTCTCAAAACTAGCTATTAAATATTTCCAAAAGCTCGAAGTAAATTTCGTATCTTTGTCAGATATGATCTCCCTAGGCATGCCATGCAACCGAAATATTTCTTTCATGAAGATACTAGGAAGATCTATTGCCTTGCAAGTTGACTTGATGGCAATGAAGTGAGAAACCTTTCTCAATTTTTCCACCACTACCATGATGGCATCATTCTGCTTGGTCAATTTTGGTAATCCCCTGATGAAATCCATGGAGATGGTTTCTCATTTCCATTTTGGAATTGGTAGGGGCTACAATAGCCCTGGTGGATGCCGGTGTTCCACCTTAACTTGCTGACATTCTAGAAATTTATCTAAGTAATCAACTATTTCCTTCTTTAGTCCTGGCCAATAAAACAATTTTCTAGTGGTTGTGATCATGTTTTGATACCCAGGATGACCAATATATGGTTTTTTGTGTAGTTCATCAATTATGAACCTCTTCAAGTCATCACAATTCAGAATATACTATCTGCTTTTGTAGGCTAATAGGCCATCATTCAACAATTGATAATCATCATACTTCATCCCTGTGGGCTCTTTCTCTAGGTATGATGTCACGGTATTGAAAAATGAATCCATTTCTTGTGCACTTTTGACTCTCTCTTTGATGTTTGATTCACCGGTTCTTACATCTACCAAGTGAATCACTTTCATACTTCTACTAAGGGAATCAACCACCCTGTTTTATTTTCCTTTGATGTGTTTGATTTCAAAATCAAACTCACTAAGGAGAGCCATCCATATGGCTTGTCTGGAATTAATTTTTGGTTGATCAAACAAGTACCTCAACCCACAATGGTTTGTCATAAGCACAAATCTTCTACCTAGGAGGTAATTCCTCCACATTTTTAAAGCATGCCCTATGACAACCAATTCCAGATCGTGGGTTACATAATTGAATTCATGCGCATTTAGTTTTCTTGATTCATAGCAAACCACATGTCCTTCTTGCATAAGAACTCCTCTAAGCCCTTCCTTGCAGGAATTTGTACACACAAGGAAGTCCTTTTTTGGGTCTTCAATATTCATCACAGGTTCATTGGTTAGAAGGTATTTCAGCTCTTGGAATCTCTCTTCACATTTTGATGTCCAAATGAATTTAACTCCCTTTTCTGAAGGGAAGTAATTGGGCAACCAATCTTGGAGAATCCTTTTATGAACCTCCTATATTATCCTGCTAGGCCCATAAAGGATTTGACATCAGATACATCATTTAGGGTAGGCCAATCCATGATGAATTTAATCTTGTCAGGATCGAATCCCAGCCTTTCTTCAGAAATAACATGGCCTAAGTAATGGACTTGTTTCTGGAAAAAGTCACACTTACTAAACTTAGCATAGAGATAATGTTCTCTTAGTACTTGAAGTACTAACTTAAGAGGTTATTCATGCTCCTCCCTATTCTTAGAATAGATTAGAATATCATCAATGAAAACCAATACAAATCTGTCTAAGAATTTACTAAGTACATTATTCATTAAGCACATAAAAGTGGTTGGTGCATTGGTCAACACAAATGACACCACCACAAATTCATAGTGACCATATCTTGTCCTAAAGGTTGTTTTGTGGATGCCTTCATCTTTAATCCGGACCTGATGGTATGTAGACCTTAAGTCAATCTTGTAGAAAATTTTATCACCCCTTAATTGTTCAAACAAGTCATCGATCCTTGGAAAGGGATATTTATTCTTTATGGTCATCTTATTGAGTTTCCATATTCTATGCACAACCTAAGTGTGCCATCCTTCTTTTTCACAAACAAGGCGGGTGCTCCCCATGGAGACACATTAGGATGAATGCAGCCTTTTTCCATAATTTCCTTTAGCTATAGCTTGAGATCAACCAGCTCTGGTGTACTCATCCTATAGGGTGCTCTAGACGTGGGCACCGCTCCTAGTGCAAGTTCTATTGAAAAGTCAATATCCATTCTTGGAGGTAGACCTAGTACCTCTTCTGGAAACACATCTTTATATTCTCTTAATATGGGATGGTCCTCTAGGCTTCGTTTGTTGTTCTCAACAGAGTCCAACACTCTTATTGCATATAAAGGACATCATTTTCTGCAATATTTCTTCACTTGAAGGGTTGATATTTGCCTCACGGAGATAGGCTTTTGAATTCCATGTAGGGTTATTTTTCTCCCTCCTTCATACTCACACTCTAAAGTTTTTTTGTAACAGTCCAACTTAGTTTTGTGGGAAGCCAACTAGTCCATGCCAATCAATAGGTCATAAGATCCTAAAGGAAGCATGTTTAGGGTTGCTCGGGTGGGTAATCCATTCATATTGAACTAGCAGTCTGGTATGACCTCTGTTACTTTTATTTTGGTTCCAATGGCTAGTTGTACCAACCATGATTTAACATGTTTAACTTGTTGCAATTTACATTTCTCAATAGTTTGAGGGGAAACATAACTCAAATTAGAACCAGGGTCAATTAAAATGGAAACATGATGGTTAGAAATAATACCTTCCATCTCCACCACTGAAGCTTGGTGGTCAGCTTGTATATTATCCAAGGCTGCATGAATTTGTTGCATGCTCCTAGCCACATCATTATGTAACACACCCACTACAACAACTTGCATTTTACGTCTTTTTCTTCGAGGATCAGAATCCCCGATACTTCTATGGGGCTTAGCATAGATCATCCCTTCCCTTAAATCTCTCCAAATGACCACAACCTGGCCTCAGCGCAATTGCCTTTCGCAACGTCGTGAGTTGGAGAGTCAATGCTCTCGACTCCTCTTTCTCCAATCACCAATACCCGAGATGCGATACGAGTATGGCTCCCTCCTTACTAGTGCCTGCTGCATATAACCGTGGGCTAGGCCAAATAATAGTGCCACTCGCAACCTCACCAGTTGGGGTGTTGAGCTCTCGTGCTCCTCCTTTGCAAATCCCTGAGAGACGATGGTCGAATACCTTTTCATACTTTTCGCAACTCGCAATCTCACGAGTTGGAATGTTGAGCTCTCATGCTCTGCTTTTACGAAACCCCGATATGAGATGGGTCAACTATGAGTTGACTCCTTTAATGTAGCGAGTATACGCCACCTGTCAACCACGCAGGTCCCACCAAGCGAACATGCCACGTGTTGTACGAGCTCTCGCAACTCGCAAGCTCGTGACTTCTGCAGTCGAAACTGATTCCTCTTAACCTCCGAGACTCCAATACATGATATGGCCAAGAGGTCCTACTTCAACAATTACCCCTACTTCTCACTATTTGGGACTTTGCGACTCCAAGAGTTGCGTCTTCCACCTCCAAACTCACAAATCCCTGATACACGATGTATCGAGACGTCAAATCTCACAGATGTCCTTCCTCTTCGATCAATGACCCAGATCACATCGCGATCTCGCGACTCGGGATTTTGCGACTCCAAGAGTCTGGTCTTCCACCTCCAAACTCACGAATCCCCAATACGCGAAATGGTCAGATCTCTGCCACCTGTCCTCCAACATGGATGCTCCCGATGTTTTCAGGACTTTTGGGACATAGTTGAGTTCACTCTCCTGCCTAAGTAAAGGTTAAGATCGACGGTCTATAGAGCTCCAATGGATCCTTGGATCTACGGTCCAGGATCCCATCGCTATTTGTGAAGGCTGAAAGAGGCAAGGTGTTAATGCCTACGCTCCTTCTCTAGATCCGTCAGTGTTGACAGATTTGGGGTATTCCCGAAAGGATTCCAACCATTCGTTTACCAAATGATAGGGTATTCTCTTTCTATATTTGAACTCGCTATCCCTTCTGAGCTTGAATCACGAAGTTCGAACTCTCGAAGCTTTAGACTCCCATGACCCTGAGACTATAGAGAGCTACTCTTTCTTGCATAAGGGTTCCGGACCCGGATTGCATGAACCCTTAGACGGTTCTCGGGCAGTTATCCCTGATCTTAATCGAGACTTTGGTAAGGTTTAGTACGGTTACGAGGTTTATGGGGTAATTCTCGGAAAAGAGTACTCTCGAGGGGCCTTCCCAGAATTTTACGAGAACTAAGAAAACAAGATGATTCTCTCATGTCCCAGACTTAATCATTTGTGCATAAAACAACTGTGGCATGTAAGCATACACAGACATCCATTATTTCCAATCTAAAACACCAGGCAATCATTCCACATAGAAATTATTATGGGCATACAACATAAGCAGGTATTCATGATATTCGACTTGAAATACAGGGCATAAAACACTTATCAAATCCACCAGGTGTGACACAACTGCTGAGAGGGGTGCTCGTTTCCACCCAACCGTAGGCTCAGTGACTCCAAATGGATTTACCACTAGCCACCCCCGAGCTAGACCACGATGCTTTCAGATTCAATTTTCTACTTCCAGCTCAATGGAAGTCAAGGACGAAGGTTACTCTCCTTCTCCTATGTCCAGAACTCTCTGTTTTTTCCAAAGTGTTTCCAGTTCTCTTCCGCGATCTCTCTGTCGTGCGTGCTCTTCCGCTTCTTCTCCCCTTCCACACTTCTTTCCTTGCCCTTTTTCCTGCAAGATTGCATGTGGCACAGATTTCCCCGTCTGTGGTTAGGTCTGGGGGCTGTTACAGATGGGTGGTTCACCCCCATCCCCTCATTAACTCTTGAGGAGCCTCCCCACCTATTGATCTGACGGAAATCCATTCCGGAGTCAGAGAGCTGCTTTAGTTTTCGAGCACGTACAAACCAATACATTTTTGGTTCGGTGGAAGTTAACACAGCCATTCTTGGCCCCTTCCACCACCTTCTCATTAGCCATCGTGGTCTCCTTTCAGCACATCCCCCTCCCAGTAGTCATGCAACACATATTCATAACATAATTTACATTCATCGACCTTTTATACAAAGGTCTGTCAAGTCAAACATTCATGTCTTAGAGTTTTCCATAGTTCTTGGCCAATA